>JAUPFV010000005.1:209117388-209322837 GCA_036936605.1 Limnanthes douglasii subsp. nivea | reverse complement strand
AAGAAAGCTAGCAGAATATGACGCTGGATATGAGAGTTGGAATTATATGACTTAACAGTATTTTAAGGACAAATGGAAAATGAATCTCCACGATATGACATGGAAGATCCACAAGGACAACAAGAAGAAGTATGAAAAGTATATAACCCAACACATTGTGAAAGAAAAAGGAAAAGTTGAATCGTGAGGATATGACGTGGCATGTCCACAAGGACAAAAATAAAAATAATGATTACAATACCGTACGATAGTCTTTGAAAACCAAATAAAAGATATGGAATTTGATTGGTCAATCAACAATGATACAAATGTTAATACATGCAGATGATGTCAAAAAATTATTTAAGGTTAAGAAATAGAGTAACATTAAGGATCCAGTTGTATTATACTATGCAAAAAATAATTGTTTGTCACTTTTTCAAACATGTTGGAGATTGGAAAATGAGAAAGAGTTGGATTATAAGGTAAAATACTTTATTTTTCATCCAATTGGTTAACTTGTATTGTATCTTATTTTTTGGATCTTTTGCAAGTATTGATGTATTAAATTTCATGCGCATATTTGTTACATTTTCGCACGTGTAATTTTTAATACTTCGCAAGTCTAATTGTTATTGCTTCGCAATCATATATACAAATTTGGAAAGTTATTTTAATATACATGCTATTGATGCATACATTTATATTTATCTACAAACCTTCATACCATAAACTCTCACAAGATAATCTACATATCGAGTCATACAATTGTATGTTAAATTTATTAATATATAAAAATAATGATTTAGACTTTTATTAACAACTAATTTGGTTTTTTTTCTATGATTGCAGACGTTAAGTTTCCAAAAAAATATATGTAGACCTAATAGTTGACAAAGCCTCTAAGGAGATAGATACAAAAACAAAAATATCATTCTTCTAATTTGTACCAAATCTAAAGGTAAATGTGGAAAGAATCAATAGACTTTAGTAATCATAGAATTGGAGAATATAATTATCAATAACTACAACCCTCTAATGTTAACTGAAACTGACCCAACAAAATAGAGAATTAAAGAATTGGTAAGGATATACATAAAACTTATGTATGTTTTGCTTCTATATTTGGTCTAAAACATAACAAATGTTTTTGGAAAACTTGACTTTGCTGTAAAACTAAAATATAACAAAGAATTACATACCAGTAAAACATGTGACGAAGATACGAAGACCAAGAATTATCCCACAAAATAAAAAATAAGATATTGGTTGTGGGGTTTTTGTATTCCAATATTAAATTTTACAAACATTTGATGGTGACATGGAATACAACTACGTTATACAAAGAGCCTCATACTAACAAAATCATCAATAAAAATACAAAATCCAAGAAACATCCCACAAAAAAAATTGTTGATTGTGGGGTTTTTAGGTTGGTTGTTGATATGCAAAAAACTTCATCGATACTTGTAAAATTTCAAAAACAATTAAAGGTGACATTAAGTCTGTTCGTCGAGCTGAAATATTTTATTTATTTTGTAAACCATTTGTAAGTTAACATGTTGTTATTGTAATTTACATAACAAATAATTTCACAACAACCCGCTGTAATATGTCGCATTAGATCATCATAATATTCCACAATCAACAATCGTAATATTTCATAACGAATTATTTTTTTTATATTTTGCAATCAATCCTTTTAATATTTCACAAGAGCGAGTAGCTTATGATTTTGTAAAAAAGGGATATGTTCAAGTTTCAAAATATATAAAATGTGTACAATTTATAAATACACATACTCTAAAATTGGCAAATCCTAACATGATGAGAATATATAATAATCTTTATTTTGAAAAGTCATCAGACGTAAATACAGTGCTTTAAGAGCATGGAATGAAAAAACAAAAGTATAAGATACGACTAATACAATACTTGAGAAAGAGTTATATTTATAAAAAAAATCTACTTTTATGTAAGTAGCTTTTGCCTTCACTGGTGCAACGAGGTTATCCTCCACTTCTTCTAGTATATATATTTTTAATAAATCACTAATACACATATCAATAACCTTTTATGCCTCTTGTCTGGAATTGTGCGGGAGGTCAAAAACTCAAAAAAACTTGGAATGAGTTTCATATTTTTAAATATGATAAAGATATTTTCAAGACCTTATGTAGGTGTCATCTTACATGAATAACATGTACGCATCATATCATATATGTAGTACATTATGCATACAACTTCATAAAATCTAGTAATTTTATCTGTATTTTGTTCTTTTCACAATGGCTGCAGCTTTCACCAGATGTTTATCTTCGTACGTAGTTCATTTCATATCGAACAACTTTGAAGTTTTATTTTTTATGATATTTTATAGACAAAGATATAAAATATGTTTGATGGGTATATACTTTGTAGTTTGCGGGGTATCATAGTTGACGGGAAATTGTAACTGGTGAGATATTTCATTTAAGTGATAAATTAGTATTCACCAATAAATGATAGACAACTAAGAAAATGTTAAAGACATGTATTTTACAATAGTTTATATCCATATTTCATAATGGTTTACATTTATATATCACATTTTAGTTGTATTCCACTACAGTTTACATACATATTTAACAAGTAATACAAAAATTTAAAACATGTATTCCTCAGATGGTGGAAATTTAAGGTTTCATAAATGATAAATTGCAAGTATTGGTTAACTACATGTTTTGTAGCAACATGACTGTTACACAAATCATATGATTCACAAATGATGATGTTGAAGTACAAAATATAATTATGTTGACATGAATGTTACATAACATATTGTAGTTATAGTACAAAAATAGCAAACACAAAATACAAAAAAACTGATCCACAAATTACTACCAAGTCTTGTCTGTAATATTACAACGCTGAAATAAAGTAGTGTATAATTCATCATAATGGTAATGAAAGTATTAAATCGTACTAAAAAGTCATTTGGTGCGTATCTATCAACTATCACGTTACTTCATTTTCACGATCATCATAGATGTACGACTTAGTGTCAAAAAATTCAGGTTTACAACTCCAACTCAACAATTTTGTCTATCCAGCCGATATAATCTAAAGTGCATCAAATAGGCCCCCTGATAAAGTAAAGACACTTGTAATCCTCCTACAAAAAGAAAGAGTGTCATATTTTCCAAATTGTATCGCTCCAGTTTTATATAGCCATCCTTGGTTTTTGTTTGGTTTTGGGGAGCTTATGACTCACATTATGTGTTAAGAATTCCTTGTACGCGTTCCAAACTAATGAACTACTCGTTTCGGATAATATGCTTACACACGCTTCAACCCGACTATATTTTCATTGGTACCATGCTCTGATTAAAAAAGAAAAACATCGTAGATGGCTACATATGAATGTAGCACAACCTGAAAGAACAATTCTAAAACATAAGTATATACTTCACAAAAAAATTCATAGCACTTCACAAGTGTGGAACATTAACTTTCGATACTTAATTTTTTTATATTACCATTAAATAATCTATTTTGTTCCTAAGTATGTAGTGAAACTTAAACCGAACTTATTTAATGTGGCTCAGTTAAATTTTTCAATTATGTTAAGACTTGGAATCGATATTGATATGACACATATATCACCTCTCTATGGATGATTATTCACGTGTGTACTCTAAATGTATTATATGTTTTAAAGTAGCCAATTTATAGATGTTATACAAAATAATGATATATATATATATATACTAGAGTACGTAAGCACCGCATCCATATGATTCCATACCATCGACTTGTTCGATAAGGAGGTCATACTAAGGTAATATGTACGAATTGATTTTTTTTCAAAAAATATGTGCATCCAACAAAATTAGAACAAATACGCTCCCGTCATATGGGTAACTTCATCATTGGTAAACTCAGGTTTGTATTATGTATCTAAGGTTGTTAAACATCATGTAAAATAATTTGAATTGATTCTAACACCTTTTCAGTTTCGCATAACATCAAATAATTCTTTGTAACCTATTCCAATCAGATTGTTAACCTTACGGTAAAGCTCTGTTTTGGGGATATTGTACAAAAAAATCCACAATATTACAGTTATCTTCAACCATGTAATAATAAGTACATCATTTAACATGATAATCATTTCACCAAAACCGAAAATGAAATGTATTGGTTTCTGGATGTCACCGCTCTATTAAGACTTCGCATGTCCAAATAATAACAAGTATAATATAACATGTCTCACAAATGTAAAAGTTAGTTTTATTATTACCTCGCATGTCCATATTTTTTAGGCCAAATTTTTTAAAAAAAAAACTTAGAAATAACCACGGTATTCGAGTTAGATGGATAACATTTTTGCCAATAGTTGATCCAGTGCTCGGGCTAAGAAATCGAGAACTTGTACCTGGGAGTTGAAGAAGAGATGGTCTTATGACCATATTTGGATTTGTGTTATCTATCGGTTTCGACTGTGTGGAAGTATAAGCTTCTTCTCTAAACATTTCACAAAAATAATTTATTTGTCATTATTTCAAATACCAATTCTCGTTTGTTTTGTATTAACTATATTACACGTTTCGCATATAGTTTATATAAGGTTTTGTACTTAAATTATACCCGATTTGCAAGTTTTATCTTAGATTTTCATATTCATGGCCTAGGTTGGAAAACGATAAGAACACGAATCTAAAATCAATATTTCACAAATATATTTTGATAACGAAATGAATAAAATAAAAGGATCATAACAAAACCAATAGATCGGTGGTTAGAATGACCTAAAATAATTCATGAGTATTTTGGAAAAATAGTTAGTTTTATACATCACAAATGTAGCGAAATACATGTTTCATATATTCCATCTTTTTCTTGTATCATATATACTGTATGTTTATCATATAATGTATACTAGGTTTTGCACCTAGTTTAGGTTGGAAATATATAAAAACAAGCATCTAAAGTTAATATTTCACATAAATTTTGCTAGGTTTTTTACAAATGAGTTAGTTTTATTCGTCACCAATGTGGTAAAATAAGTAAGTCGGGTTTTACATATACCATTTCTCCTTTATTCTATATCATACATATACTGTAAGTTTCGCATATAATTTAAATAAGGTTACGGATATATATTATAATATATTTTGCAATCATTTTCTTAGATTTTTTTATTCCAAACCTAAGTTGGAAAATGATAAGAACAAGCATCTAAATTTGATAATTCACGTAAATCTTGCTACCACGATAAAACCAATAGATTGATGGTTGGAATTACCAATATAATTCGCTTATAGTTTGGCAAAAAATAGTTTTATTTGTCATCGATGTGGTAAAATAAGTAAGTCAGGTTTTACCTATACCATTTCTTATTTGTTTGGCATAAATTATATTCATGCTTCACATATAATTTATGTAAGATTTTGCACAAATATTACAATATATTTTGTAATCATTGACATAGATTTTCGTATTATTGGTCTAAGTTGGAAAACAATATGAACAAACATCTAAAGCTAATTTTTTACTTAAATTTTGTTAAAATGACATGAAAATAACATGAGGGTCCTATCAAAACTATTAGATCGGTGGTTGGAATGACTGATAATAATTAACTAGTATTTTGGAAAAAATGTTCGTTTTGTGTGTAAATAATCTGACAAAATAAACATGATAATTTGTAATTTAATTTGGCAAATTATGGTATGAATTCGCGAGGACCTGACCGATATTTGTTTCCTGAATTTGCTACAATGGGAATCAATGTGGAAAAATGTTGTACAAAATTTGCTAGGATATGAAAGATCCAAAGCCACGTGCATTATATGATAATTTTGCTGTAAAACTATGATAATTTTGCAGTAAAAGTGTTATTTAGTTCGATATCTTTAAAAATTATACCGTGAAAAATATATAACTTTACATGCGAAACTATATCCAAGTTAATTGCAGTGTACTTCCCGAAAAATAGATTTAAAATTTTGAAAATAACATCACGTTGTTCTAAACCATTGTAATGATGAAGAACACTATAAAGATATGTAGTTTTTTTTTAATTACAGCCTTATTCGATAACCGAAATCAACTTATACAAGGGTGTAAAACTCGTTTTTGATATGTAAAAACGATAATCTACCTTACAAACTAAAGATCATTTATGTTCAAAAAATAATTCAAAATTTTTATGTGGTAATGAGAGAAAAATTTAAAAGATTTAAAACCATTAACCATTAAATTTACACGTTGAAGATAAATTTGCCTAAACAAATGGTGTTACTAGTGGTTCCTACTTGTTTGTTTCTGAAAGAAAAGTTAGAGATTATAAAAAAATTAACTCTTATAATTTCATTAATAATATTATAGTTTGGTTAGTAATTTTTTTTACGAAATGAATTAAAATTATATATTTTATTTAGGTAGATATTAATAAATTGTAAAAATAATTTGAGTTTATTTTATATATTTTTTAAAACTAAAATTTTATTAGTCGTTTGTTTGTTAATAGGTACGTTACTGATTACTATTTGGATAAGTTTCAAATTACTGATAACCACGTCGATTTTAGAATTTACCAAAAAAAACATGCAACCTAATAAATTCTTCTAACGATACTCTTGAACACACAAACTAGTTCAAATAGTTATTATCAACCTTCAAAACTCCATATTTTTAGACCTTAACTCAAAAAAAAAAATCAGAAAACACAAATATTTCTATGTTTTAAAAACAAACAAAATGAAATCCATGAGTGATGGTTTTAGAGAGTTTTATTTTTCTTGTTTTTGCAACCAAATTACATGTAATTTCTTAACTGGAACACAATTTTTTTTAACAATTAAATTACACGTAATCCTATAATAGAAATACAATTGTTTTTTCCAAACTTATTTCACAACAAAATTGCACGTATCTCCACCACTGGAACGCAATCCATTTTTCTGAAAAACGATTTCTCAACACACAAATGCACATCAACTACAAGAAAAAATTTGTTGTTTGACACTAAGTTAACACTAATTTTCACAAAACAAGTTTGTAGTTTTTTCACACAATTAGACTTATTTAACAACTAAAAGTCTAATTTCGCAAATATTTTCTTCTTATTGTTGAAACACATCTGCAAGTAATACCGCAACCAGAATATAATTGCGCTTTATGAATTAAATTACCTATAATTTTGTAAGTGGAACACAATTGATTTCTAACCACCAAATTACATGTAATTTTGTAACTACATAATTTATAAAAAAATCATGGATTTAGTTTTAATGTTTTAAAAAAGACAAAACCAATTTTATTTTCAAATATTCTTCTGGAACTATTTTTTGTAAATATAATGTTTAAAAAATATAGAAATAAAAAGACGAAAAACAGTTAAAAACTATTACAAACTAAACGTATAGTCATTCATACGTGACAATTTAAAATATAATAATTACCCATAATTTATAAAATAAAATTAATAATTACTGATAAATAATTACTGATAAAATATAATAAAACTCTGAGAAAGGATTCAGTGAACTTAGAAACTGTTAGTGATAATGAGTAGAGGTGTCTAATGGTTCAGGAACCACGGTTCAAAGCTGACAACCCGCTTAAGAACTGGCGGTCTACCTGCGAAACTGGCCCATTAGGACTGCAACCTGGCAGGACCGCAACCCGCCGAGACCGCAACCCGCCAGGACCGCAACCCGCCAGGACCGCATAAGGAGCAACCCGCCAGGACCGCAACCCGCCGAGACCGCAACCCGCCGAGACCGCAACCCGCCGAGACCGCAACCCGGCAGGACTGCGAAACCACAGTTTATTTGTAAGAAACCACGGTTTATTTGTAAAAAACCGGCGGTTTATTGGTAAATATTATGCTGATTTTATTTATTTTATAACCAAAATGTTATATTTAAAAAATATTGAGATTGAATATTATTATAGAATTATTATTACATTTTTGTTAATATTAATTTGTTTTGGTTATTAATATTTTAAGTGTTGTAATTATTATATAGTCTAAAATTTTAAATATTACTTATGTTATTATCATATTTTGAATATTATTATTATTATGTTTTTATATCTAATACAAAGCAAAACTATATCTTATCATGTTAAAATATTACAAATTCTATGGTTATAATTTTAATATTACATTTTGAATTTTATTATTGTGATTTGGTTTTGAATATTACAAGTGTTTGGTTTTATTTTTTAAACCAAAATCATATTTTATCATGCAAAAATATTACAAGTTATATTGTTATAATTTTAATATTACATTTTAAATTTTATTATTGTGATTTGGTTTTAAATATTACAAGTGTTATTTACTATTTTTAAGTTATATTGTTATAATTTTAATATGACATTTTGAATTTTATTATTGTGATTAGGTTTTAAATATTACAAGTGTTATTTATTATTTTTAAGTTATATTGTTATAATTTTAATATTATATTTTGAATTTTATTATTGTGATTTGGTTTTAAATATTACAAGTGTTATTTATTATTTTTAAGTTATATTGTTATAATTTTAATATTACATTTTGAATTTTATTATTGTGATTTGGTTTTAAATATTACAAGTGTTATTTATTATTTTTAAGTTATATTGTTGTAATTTTAAAATTACCTGTTGAATATTATTATTGTGATTTGGTTTTAAATATTACAAATGTTATTTATTATTTTTTAAACCAAAATCATATTTTATCATGGTAAAAGATTACAAGTTATATTAAAATATTTAATATTACAAATGCTAAAATATTACAAGTCATATTAAAATATTTAATATTACAAATGCTAAAATATTACAAGTCATATTAAAATATTTAATATTACAATTGCTAAAATACATTTTTTAGTCTCTTGTCGCTAACCACTTTTTTAAGTCGCAAAACTTTCTCAACAGTAGCTGCAATTTGTAATGGATCTCCCAAAACTTGTCCTCGAGTCTCACGATTAACCTTACTTAACGCAGCAGCAATCAAATCGACCATCTTCGTCTTCGTACTAAGACTTTGTTTAGGAACAACGGTCTTACTCTTAGTCTTGGTTATAGTTGGGTGTTTGACACTTCGTGTCACATTGTCGACCATTTTAGAACTAAAATTTGGTTTGGCGGTCTTACTAACAGTCGTACGTGTAGTACTAACAAGTTTGAAGTTTCGCCTCTCCTTATTAGAAATTTTCAAACTAAAATTTTGTTTGAGAGTCTTACTCATATTCGTAGGTTCAGTAGCACATTTGATGCGTCGTGTGATCGGATCCCTCTCGGGTGGAGGAGACATCATAAAAGAAGAAAATTCCGAAAAATCAGTTTTCGGAGTTGCTTGTCCTAACCTGTTGTTGAAGCCACAAGACGGCATTGGAAATAGGAAATGAGAACAAATAATAACTAATACAAACTAATAACAATTTTTTTTCGAAAAAAAAATCTAACTATTTCGAAAACAGAAGTACGATATGTAAAATACAAAAGTTAAGCTTAATAACAAAATCTAGAACAAGTTGAGAGATTTAGAGAGTTTATAGTAGATTTAGAGAGTGTGTGAGGTTGGAGTTGGGGTCTCCTCTATATATAGGGGAGACCTATATTTTTTTTTTTTGAAAAAACCGATTTTTTTTTTTCGTCCGGACCATCCGGATGGGCGTCCGGATGGTCCGGGCAGACGGTCCGGGGCATCCGGACGGTTTCGCCCGGACGCCCGGACAGGAAAATCGGACCATCCGGATATCGATCCGGATGGTCCGGTTGGAACCGGGGGCATCCGGACGGTGCATCCGGATGCCCCGGTTCATCCAACGGCTAGTTCGTTTGAACTAGCCGTTCGCGCGGACCATCCGGATGGTTGGCCGGATGGTCCGCTTGATGACGTCACGGATGACGTCAGCAATCTGTGACTGATTTTTTAAAAAAATATATATTTTTTTTATAAAAAATTTAATTTTTTTTAAAATGTAAGCATTTTAAACTATTAAAAATAATCAAAACTTTATATATAGGATTTCGCGCACTAATATTTTAAAAAAAAAAATTAAAAAAATTATTTAAATAGGAAATTCGAACTATTATATTAAAAAAAATAAAAATCTATAAATAAATTTTTCGAACTATTAGTTTTTAAATAATTTTAGTACTTTTATGAAAAAAATATATATTAAATTCTCTAGATTAATGAAAGAAATTTTATATTATAAACCCTTCTTTTTTTTCTAGTTTATTGAAATAAATTTTATATTATTAGCAAGTTAATTTGGAACATAATAGATAGTTTATATTGTTGTTGATGTTAATCTCCTAAATAAATATATTTAATTAATTATATTTAATTATGCCATCATAATATAATTTCTTTTTAGGAACCAAATTACAGATAGTTAATTGAAACACATTTGGTATTTTTGAATTTATTTCACAATCAAATTACATGTGTTTATGCAATTGGAACATAATCCAAATTTATACAATTTTTAAAACTTTAAATTTATACTTCAAAAATTAAATACTTCAAATATTAAATTTATACTTCAAATGTTGTAAATTTGTAATCAAAATACAATTAGATGTACTTATTTTATTTAATATCTACATAATATTAAATAAAATATCTTAAATACATAAATATAATTAGAAAAGAAAACGTATCAAAATCAAATTACAATTATTTTTTAAGAATGTAATTGATGATTATAAAATTTCGATTAAAATGATAACATATTTAAATTAAAATACATGAAATAGAATAATTAACTCAATTATTGAAATTAGATTCAATTAAACACTTACCAATTAATTTTAAATAACATTATAATATATTCTGATAAACGGTTCTTAAATGGTTAAATGGTTTGGCTGATGGTTTGAACTGATAAACGGCTCTTAAATGGTTCGTCTGGTGGTTTGAACTGGCGGTTTAACTGTGAAACTGGCCCATTACGACTGCAACCTGGCAGGACCGCCAGACCGTCAGGACCGCATAAGAGCAACCCGCCGAGACCGCAACCCGCCGAGACCGCAACCCGCCGAGACCGCAATCCGCCGAGACCGCAACCCGCCGAGACTGCAACCCGTGGTTCAGACTTAAACGGTGCGGGTTGGTGCTGGTTCAAACCGTTTGACACCTCTAATAATGAGTTAGTCAAACTTAGCAATTCGTTCGTGTCAAAAAAGCGGACGGTGGTGAAATATCCACGCGCTTAAAACACGCCCCCCGCCAGTTGGCGCCAAGAACCTTCTCTATAGTGTACCTTTTCCAATTTAAAATAAATATACAAGAAGATTCAAATCGGATGACAAATAATACATGAATACAAAAGAACATACTAAAAAGATTAAAATATTTAACATATAAGAGCAACTCCAAACGATTCTATTTCACAGTTATTTTTAAATATACATATTATATCTTAAAAAATTGATTTCCAACAATTAATTTAAAACATAGTCTAAATGTACAGATTTTATTTTGATAATCTATATTTATCTAGTTGGTTAGAAAATTTGTATAATTTATCCTTATCTTTCTCCCCACTTACAAAACTAAAAAGCTAACTTAATTATCACTAGTCTGTTGTATTATTTAGTAGTCTAAAATTATAAAGTGTCACAATTTAATCTATATCTAACTAAATTATCCATTAGCGGTTTGTGAATGCTCTAGAGGGAGACATAGCTAATTATTAAGAGGGTCTTCCAACTTAGATAATACCGGATTTTCAGTGGATAAAATCTGGTACCAATTATCCAGAGGTGAGAGAACTAACCCGAACTGACGAAGGATTCAAACGATCCTTGTGGTAAGTAAGAATGTATGACGAGAAATTCAAAAATAGTACATTTTTTATCCGTTAGAAGAAACGGTAGTCTCACTTTTCAGTGGATCGATAAAACAAAATTTGTAATCGCAGTCTAAGTACAAGACATTGATGAATTCGGTAGATAAATGACATGTAACTTTCACCGAATCGGATTCAGAGTATAAGGGATCTATGATTTAAAAGAGAAAAATGATGGTGAATTTCGCCGAAGAAATTTTGGTTACATTGAAGAATAAAAGAAACAAAAAATAAAGTGATAGTAAAGGAGATTAGAAAATGACAGAAGAGAGGTTTTGCACAAAATCCATGAAGACGCTCATGTCGGAATTTATGGTAAAATATGTTGAACACCATTGCCTACGGTCTCCTCGAATTTGGATGACTGTCATTGCCATACGTGCCCTGATCACTTCACCGCTAGATAAAAGGTACGATTTTCACTTTTTTTTTCTTTATTGCTTTACTCTCGCTGCCCGTTTTGACGATAGTGATGGTGGTTGAACCTAGGTAGTTGTTTAGGTGGCTTAAATTTTAGCTTGCCAAATATGGGTATCCCAAGCACCCGTATTTTCCCGTCGGTGACACTCCAATATGATGGCCTCCCACTCCAATAATCCTCCCAAAGATGAGGTGTAAAACCAAGCTTTTATGGATTATACTTCGACTGACGAACAACCAAATACACTCACCTAATGGAGGAGGGTCACTGAGAATTTAGGAAAAGATACGGCCTTCCGGATGTGGTGGATGTCTGCTATCCTATCCCGGTGAGTAGTCTCATTATGCCTGGGAAAATGAAATTTGTTTGTATATCACTCTATTTGATTGGGGGCTGCATTTGCCACTCAATCCCTTTATTCGCAATTTATTTAACTATATACACATATTCTTCTGGTAGTTGACGGTGAATAGTTACCAGATGATCTTGAGTATCATGATCAGCTCCAAGGTTTTGAAGATTCTAGTGAGCTTGGCAGATCTGGTAACAAATGCGGATGTGACTAAGTCCCCGATCTCAATTGCATTCAACTAACCGGGGTGAAGAAGTTGGTAGAGTTGTCCTTCTCGGATAAGAAATAGAAACACTCATTTATCTTCAACCGAGCGGTTTCATGAGACGATGCGGCATCACTATTTGGACTAGAATAAAACCGGTGTTGTGGCAAATGTGCCCTAGAAAAGAAAGAGTAAATAATGCGAGGGGGGGGGGGGTCGCCACAAAAAAAGTGAGATCGACAAAAGGGAAACCCGCTAAAAGAAGGTTGAAAAAAAAGTCAGCAATGTGACACTACAGACTTAGTGAAAAAATTGGAGCTATTATGGTCAAAACTCGAGTCGGTGCGCGGCACGCAAAAATCAGATTTGGTGGCTGACATTTTGAATAGGGCCCTGACGCGTGCGAATCCAACCTCACAATGCCGATAGATAAATAAAAGAAGTCACAAGCTATTGAGGAGCCTGCTTGAAAGAAAAAAAAGTGTCTGATGAAGAATGGTCAGAGTATAAGGAAATAATTAGCCATGATTGATGAAGATGAAGAGAATGACGAACCCCTGGTGATTGTGCTAAGCGGAGAAGATGATTCTGGCTAAGAGATTTGGGTTCTCGATCAACATAAAGATTCTGAAATAACCTTTCAGAATGAGGCCCCATGATTAAAACCAACAATCCCCAAGGGAGTGGTATGAAAAGAACCTTTAGTGAAGGTGATCGGCTCTGGGTCGTTACTGGTGAATATTGTTAGGCTAGATACAGAGCTTACGCAAGAGGTAGCTCCTATTGGTGGGTCCCAGTCTGCTCTATCGTTTATCCAACAACAGACCCTCCTGAACTTGGAAATGTTGCCTATTGCGGTCCAGATGCTGATATTGTTGATGTTAATTTTTCCTTAGTTGAGAAATACCCAAAGCTTTCTTTCTAGGATAGCATGCCGATGGCAAAGATTCTGCAAAAGCAACTAAATCTAGTAATCTAGGTTTGTGTTGCGCTTCCCTTTGCGACTATAATTACATATTGTAGGCATGTCGGGTGTATAATTACTTTATTTGATATGTTGCAAAGTCACCATAATTCAATTTTCCTTACCTATCGCTGCATGACCCCAACGAACAATTGTACAATAGAGAACTAAAAGTCGGACCTAATGTTTTTTTCCTCTCCTAGGGATTAACTACCAAACTGTAGAGATACAAGCATGCATACGGGTCTGCCTACATGCAGTGCGATATAACAGCAAAGGAGAAAGAAGAGATCAAATGACAATTAGAGTCACTGTCTGCAGAGAGGGATATCTTTAGCAAGAAATACCTTGAGCTAATTGGTGATAGAACGACCCTAATATCATAAAGCACGTAATAACCGATGTATAATAACGAGTTAATGGTGTAAAGTGCGGTCTTGTTATCACAAAATATGTCCCATGTAAAGAAGATCAAAGACTTGATGAATAAGGTGACAAAGTTGATGGTGGAGAACACAAATCTGAATGTGGAAGTCGTGGAAGCGAAAGCTGTTATAGAGGAAATAAGGATGAAATCGATAGATAAGACTCATCAAGCCCTAGCCAGTAGAGAAAAAAATATCCTAAACATCGCGGTAGGGACACTTGACCTGGCTCGGAAAGAAACTATCTTGGATATTTGGAGGAGAAACCCCCAAATTTTTCTAAGAGATCCTGAGAAAGTTTGTGTCGGGGAGGATAAATTGGAAGTCTCGAGCGATTAGGATGATTAGAAGAATAGGGAGTTGGTCATAGCATTGCTTCCATTCGGTGCAACCATGGTCTTAGAATGATGGCATGATAGGATCTATGGGCATCCAATAGCATAAAAACCATTTTCAACTACGTTTACCATTAGCTCGACCTCCCTAACATATTGGGACGATTTTCTCTTGTATCCGACTAGCCCGGTTAGTTGACTTGTTTGGCGGCACCTTGGTCATCCTGTTATAGCTCATTTTGAATATTATATTCGCGAAACTCTCACCATACACTACGACACACATAACCATCTCTTATTTGATGGTTAAATTCATTGTTAGAGTATTCTAGTGGGGTGTTGCAACTCCCCGCAAATCATCGTCATTAAATGTTGAGTCGTCACTAGGTCTCGGTAATTGTGGTAGGATGACCCATCGACCAACTGCACTTCAATATCTTTTTTGGTTAGGAGTGAGTAACTTTTTTTAGCCTCTTAGGGTGGTCCTTTCTTAGTTTTATCATTATTTATCACCCTTTCCGTTAATAGCTACAACGCTTCCAGTGTAGCCTTTGCCTCCTGATTCTTGTTCTCTTGCAGTTGAAATGCTTTAAGTTTATCCTACTTTAGCTCATTGATCTAAAATTCTAGAAGGTGAATAATAAAGGGAGTAACTGAGATACGTTGGTTCGTGATATTTTCTCCCTATATGGGCACGACTCCCTCGCGTGAGGGGGCAACGGTGATTTTGAGGTCAGTGTGTTGGGGGGCACCAACAATCAGAAAACCATTCGCGGTGGTAAGAAATTGATTCACGGGGTCGAGCGCTGGGTTGGTTTCTGGGTCGCTCATGATATTGGGTAAGTTTTATAATGTGCTGAGTACAACTGCCTAACTTCCACTGGGAAGCTTCACCTATGGAGCCTCTATTTCGATTCAGAATCTAGTTACTACAATTGGAAAAATTTAGGTTTAACTTTTTTTTTATATAACCGTTTCCACATACGTCGCTAAATTTGTTATGAAATATTCCTCACAAATATATGCAAAAGTGGTAAATTCTTTTAATCTCGAAAGAAAATAGTAATCAAGTTAAGTGTCCTATTTTCTTATTCTTTTTAGTTCTATTTATGCAGGTTCATCATAAAGATTCTCTCTACATCGACTCTTTCCACTATCAATTACATAAGTTCTTATTTAAATATTTTTTAATGACATTTAATACATGATGCACTATTTGAGCCGTTACTACACACGTTCATGAGTTGCATATTTTGAGGGGCGCGTTTGTACTAACTGCTTTTTTGCCGACGATTATTCCTGATTTTTGTTCTTCCCGCTTGACAACCTTCTTTTCTTGCTTTTCTTACCGCTGGGCTTACCATCATGTCTGGTTGGTAGGCTTTCGTGCTTACTACCTCTAGTTGATCATTACTTCCTTCTCGGTTTGGTTTGACCTAGTCGGGTATAGGGAGCATGATTTGTCAGAGGAGCATGGCCTTATCATCCGGTGGGTAAACTTCCACGGCTTCTACCTTTAATTGATCATTGACTCGCTCTCGTTTTTCCTTACCTCGCTAGGTACAAAGAACATATCTGACACTGAGCGTTATGGCCTTATCACATACGAATTGTAAAATCATTTTAAATATTCATCAAATCAAGATTGGATTTGTGGAATCAATACTTTTAAGATAAGCGATAGTATTAGTGATTTAATCTTTTTATCATAATAGTAATATAATCAAAAGAATTACTAAAAATGGTCAAAACTACTTTGTGAAGTTGTATTTTCAATTTTTTAATATTTATAAAATAACTAACCATTAAAAAAATTATCATTTTTAAAATTATATTTACTCTATCGATTTATACTTTATAAAAATTTACTATTCATTAAAAGAATCTTTAAATTCATTAAAAATCTATGTGTTTATATTTTATATAACTCTACAAAATAGTTTTCACTCTTTTTTTAGCTATCACCTATAATCAATAATATTCAATAAATATGATTGGTTTTTTTAGTATTTTATTATTATTTATGGTTGATCAATTTAAAAAATATTTAATATGTTTTCCTATAGTAATTAATTCAAAGATATTGAGAGCATTTTTAGTTACTTATAAAAAAAATATTTATGTTATCAATTAGAAAATAAAGTTAATTTGGACTATTTTTTAATAATAATTTATTACATTTTTTTATATAATAGCTAAAAATTAAATACAATGATAATCTATAAATTATTGAGGAAGCTCTCTTGGCGAGCCTGAAATCCAAACAATATGGACTAAACAATAAAATTTAAATTTTTTTAAAGTTACTATGAGACGCCAATTTACGGAACAAGGATTTAACATGGAGAGAGAAAAAACTTGGTCATCATAATATTGAGAGAAAAAGAAAACTTGGTTATCTAAAAGTGATTAAAAATAAACATTCACTAATATGTACTAATACAACATATCTTTTACCGTAAATCTGAGAAGAAGTTTAAGTTCAATTTGGGAATATACCGTACATGGCTAGTGCGTTTATCTTCTTGTGTTTCACATGAAGCATTTTTGTAACCTCTTATTTTTTAAAGTAAATGTGGATTTGTATATATATGATGTACAAGGTTAGAATCGTCCAGAGAGTTCAAAGATCTCTCTATAGAGTACAATGAAAAGGTAAAACGATGTCCAAAAGCGCCTTTCGATGGTCTAGAGCACTTGCCTCCTTAAAAAACCTTAACCAGGAAAAACCCTATGGGTGAAAACCCGGTTTAAGGAAAAAGAGTACAAGTTTCTAGAACCGGCCCTAATGGACTATTACAAAAAAAGCAGAGAGAACTGAGTACATCAATGAAACAAAAGACTCTAACATGTGAGCTGATAACGCGGATATAGACGGAACAAAATCTTGAGTGTCGTGAGAGTGATTCGAACGATGATCGTGTCTTGGGTGACGGTCTCTTCATCAAACATTAGCCGGTTGCGGGCGCGCCAAATCTCGAATACAGTCGCTTGGAAGGCAAGGTTTACTGCGCGGGATCGGAAGGATGTGCCCCGGTGCTCCTTTCTAATCCATTTGTGCGCACTATCAAGCGTGGTCATTGCGCGAGTAATCCCCAGCCATGCACGGATACGACTCCAGATTTCTCCAGTGAACCTGCATGCAAAGAAAAGATGGCTACTCGATTCATCGGAGTGCCTACAAAAAGGGCAACTGATGTTAGGAAATTCCATGTAATATAACGTGTCTTTCGTGGCCAAAATACGGTTGAAAGCCAGCCAGACGGTGAAAGTGTATTTTGGTGGGATGAATCTCTTCCATATCTTTGATAGAGTCAGACATGCTTCACCCTTAGTTCTCATGGCTTCGTAAACACGGCTCGTGATCAACTTTCCGCCCAAAGTACAACTTTTAAACCCATGGATGGCATTGTATCGGCCCCCAAACAACTGGATCCAAGAGTCCCTGATATCAAGAAGCTTCCGAATAAGGTGGTTGTCTCTATCCCGTCTTTGGTAGTCCCAGATAGTTTTTCCTCGAAGATAATACTCGTGCACCCATTTCACCCATAACGATTTGGATCCCGAATGAAATAACCCGATTGAACGGGTTAAAAAGGCACGGTTCCAAACTTTGATATCCATAAGCCCAAGGCCCCCTTCATCCTTGGGTTTACAAATTTTGTCCCAAGCGATCCGAGCGGGTCTACCCCCCCAAAAGAACTTGAGGCAAAGAGAGCGGATGGTGTTTAGGACCGCTGAGTGCAGGGGAAAAGCACGAAACCAAAAAAATTCGACCTCTTGAAGCACAGATGTGATCAATTGAAGTTTTCCTTTCTTGTGATATTTGTTAAATCGGTTGTGTTTTATGCTCATGTATTGCCAACCATACTAGCCATATAGAGAATCATATGCTATATGTCGAGTCATTCTGTTACACAAACGCTTATACAGAAAATTACTCATATATTATTCTACATTTGAATACTTTTATCCAAGCCTCTACATCTACTAGTTCTCTAGAAATTCTCCCTCCAAACTTAAAAAGTAGAGCTGACAAACCTAAGAAGAAGCGTATCCCATTTAGAGGAGAAGTGATAGTCTAAAATATTAACTGTAGTTGGTGTTCGAGACTCGTTCATAATGGACATTCATGCGAAGAGGTTTTATAAGATGGATGTAGTTGTAAACATTTTAGTTTCTTATTTTACTTTTTGTTTACACTCGTCAATCAAGAAAAAACAACTAAAATATAATATTTTAATCGAGAATCATGTGCTTCTTCATGTATCCAGGTTGAGATAAACTCGAATAATCTTTAACATCAATCCCGCATAAATATGTATATACATACCAACTTTTTATTATTATTGCAAATCATTATATAATCATTACATCAACCCACAAATTATAAATAATCGTAATAATTAAGAGAAACATACAATTTTACCATGTGTGGTAGTGTGAATCCTTATATAATAAAAAACACAAATCATTACATTAAACTAAACGTGAATCATGATAGAAAATGTAAACCGTGGTGCATAAAAATATCTTGTGCGTAACCGCAAATTTTGTTTTTAAAATACTAATCCATAATATAAAATTATAAATAAGACATTAATATTACACAAAAAAAAAAATCAAACTATATAAGCTATTATCAATATTTTTTGCGTTTGCATCATCTAGTAAAATATCCACTAAATTTTTTGATCTCATTATTGCAATATCATCATCGTAAAATTTGTCAATTATTTAATTTTTAATAAAATATCTAACATACCCATATACTATTACTCTATAATCACTCATTCATGATTTTTGTTGTGGGATATCCGTTGGATATTTTAACTTTAAATCACTAAGTTTGTGAGTAATGCCTTGTTTGTAGAGGTATTTAGAAAAAGTAGAATTGTGAATATCTCTCAAATGCGATTAATGTAGTCATACAAAATATAAATCATGATGAACAAGGACACAATGTAGTAAATCAAGAATTATATCTTAATATATAACACAAATATGATTTAGTATGTAACGTAAATCACGAGGTAATGTTGAACGCGACACAAAAGGTAATAAGAAATGTGTATTATGTAGTATGTAAATAACATGTTAAGAATCATGAATCATTGTGAAACATGAAACACGGATAATTAGGAGAAAAATAACCATTATGCAAGTTCAAAGGTAGGTATAATGAAATTTTCAATATTAGATAACTTAGAAATATGTTTGTTATCAACAACAACTAGTGGTTTATTCCACTTGATGATGTTAAAGTGCGATTTGAAGAAGGATATAACCATATTTATCATAAGTTGCGTCAAACATCAAACATCTTTTCTTTACTGTATCGATGTCCACATTTAAGATTATGTTTGATATTTTTGTTTGTATTTTAATTATCAATATTGAAAAAAGTATATAGATTTTTAACATTACAGGTTCTTAAATAGCTAATCCTTTGGTCGGTTTTGTTATATTACCCTCAAAGTTAGGTGCATGTACCATGAATTTGTTTTGAAATCATCAAGTGGATATAACCATCAAAGACCTATGAATTTTTTTATTTCAAAAAAATACACATTAGACGATATAAATTGTGAACACCTGCATACAACAAACATAAATCTCATTTACTTGTATAATAAAACACAAATATTGCATATTAGTAAGCGAATGAAAACAATATTGTTTACCTTGTAGTCAATTTTGTGTTCATTAGCTACGTCAATCAGATCACTCATAAATTTTTTAATCAGAGAATACCACTAGATCATTCTGATTTTCTCCCTTTTGAAACTTAACTAATTTGTGGTATTATTTGACGTTAATTAGATTTTTTATTTGGTTATCAATCTCCCAATCTATTTCTTCACATAAAGTATCTCAATTATGTTATAAAAACTTTTCCAATCTACATATTTTACCAACTTCTGCAAAAAAAAGTGAATGAGTCACAAATGAAGAGTAAAAAAACTAAATGAACAAAATTAGTAATTGCGAATCGCGAATAAAAAAATAAAAATAAATGTGAATCTACGATTAAAAATAAAAAACAATCGCGAATGACAAAGAAAATAAACGTAAATCTTGAATTTCGAATAAAAGAAAAAATTACGAATAAAAAATAGAAATAAACATGAATCTAGAATTAACAGTAAAGTAAAAATAAATTGTGAACTAATAATAAAAAATGAATTGCGTATAATATAGAGTTTGATTATGATTACTTTCATTTAAAGAATAAAAGATAAGTAATTACGATTAAAGAATGTATAAATTATATAAAACATTTTACATGCATATTTAACCTTTTACAATATTCCAAGGGAACAAAACTAACTTTTTACAAAAATAAGTTTTTTACATGCACATTAATTGTCTTACCCTAACACAAATTTTTACAAAAAAGAAGAATTTTTTCATAAAATATTTATGTCATTCATCTTCAATTTCTCTTACTTATTTACAGCTTGTGGTGCATTCTTTAAAACCTTCCTCTGATTTTGGTTTTGAACTTGCATATCCAACATTTCATGGAGGACATCTTCTTAATCTTTGACATTCTTTGGATTTTTAACTCGTACAACCTTTTTTTTCCAATTCATGGTTTATATCGCAAATAAAGGTAGCATAAAAATATGAGACGCAAATGAAGACAATATATAACCGTGTATGAATAATCACAAAAGAAGGAAATATTTTACCGTGAAAGATGAATTGCGATAAAATAATCGTGAATGCAGACCACCACTTGTCAATTATGTCAATTTGAAGAGGGTAATGTTTGGTCCTCTTCCTCCACCTTGACCTCAACTACATTCAATTAAAAAAATAATTCTATTGAAATCATATATGTTTCTTTAGATATATTTTTCTCTCATCCATATTGTGTAAAATTGTTTTTTGATATACAATCTATTAATCTATGAATTCTTCATATTAACGACATTTTGCCTATTCTATATCCATAGCGTTGTATGATCTTCACACACCTCACAAAGCACTTAATCCCTAAGCCAAATATAAGAGCACTATAAGCTTTAGACAACACTTCAACGTCAACCTTATCCATAAATATATCATCTAGGGCAGCAACCAGTCCTTTGCAATAAAATCCTTAACCTAAATCCTCTAGAGGTTAAAATTATTATCTCCGTTGAATTTTTATAGGGTAAACTTCATGAAACTCATCTTAGTGACTTTTATTGGTTTATTAGTGAAAATTTAATATTTATCCTCATATCTGAAATGATCTTCTTTATTTATTGTTTGTATCAACCTCAAATGGTGTTGCTTCATATTATCCACGCTCAATGCACCACTTGTTAGGTAAATTCCAACCTAGGTAGCACATCTACTTTAAAATAATAAACAACACCCAAACCTCAAGAACAACTGACCTTCGAACATCGTTAGCTAAAGACCAACAACTCCTGATGAAATCTACTGGGTGATATTTTCGAATATACAACAAGAACATATAAAGCCGCACATATTTGGCTTTTACTCAAAGCTAGATATGTAACCTCTAAAGCAACAAAGCTAGAAAGAACAAGAATATAAACTTAAGCACACACCCAAGACGTATTTAACGTGGCTCAGATTATGGAGAAAATTTATATCCATAGACAACAAACACAAGATATCTATAAGGTTACAAGAGGAATCTTCAAACCATAAACACTCAACCACTCGTATTTGCTACAAAACTCATTCAACTTATAGATAAACTATGGATATCATAACTCAACCACTCGTATTTGCTACAAAACTCATTCAACTTATAGATAAACTATGGATATCATAACGCATATTCAAGTGTTAACCATCTACCTCAACTATAGCAAGATATCACAATTTTCTTTCACAAATCTCAAGAATACACCATACCACCCATTTTTTTTATAAGGATCAATAATTGATTTCGACATAACTTACTTTTAGATTATAACACCTTTGCCCTAAATTTTAAAGATCTCCGCGTACCTCCGGTTGTTCACCTTCGTCTCATATAAACTTTGAACATTGTTTTATTAGTGAATTACTATTAAATATCTCTATCGGATGATATTCGGCATCAATAACTTCAACTATATTCCAAACTCATTCTTTTTTTTAGGGAGGGAATCCACAGCCGCTACTCAGAGTGCAATGAGTGCGCACAGGGTAAACCCTCCGTCTGACGCGATAGCCTGCAAACCAACGCCAGAAGTTAAACCACACAAAGTGACAGGCTCAGCCGAGAAAGCGTATGTAGAAGGACTCAAACTCATAACCTTTGGTCATAAGAATGCTATATGTAGAAGGACTCGAACTCATAACCTTTGGTCATAAGAATGTCATACTCAACCAACTCGGCTACCCCTTGAATACATTCCAAACTCGTTCTATTCATAAAATACTTTGAAAATCAATGAACTTTATTTATTGAAGGAATAGGTTTTGTGAGAACAGAGAACTTTATTTTATTATTCCGTGTATATTTATGATGTATCACTCACCTGTGACCTGACCAAAATCAAATGTACCATCCCCCTCTCTCTCTACCCACTATTTTCAATATAAATAACAGGGGTCACCTCAAACATGAATACAACACTTTTAGCTTTCAACTCTGGAACTAAATCTTTTCCGCTTTTGCTTCTTTCATTAACTCCTCCTTTAAAAAAACTTCGTCCTATAAATATGGTGGCTCCATCACCGATTCAAGCTATAACCAAAAGCACTAAAGCCGTCAGTATTCCGATAATAGATTTTTCTTCAAACCGGTCAAATCTACCGGAGCTGATAGTCAAAGCATGTGAGGAATATGGGTTTTTTAAAGTTATAAACCACGGTGTCCAAATGGAGACCATATCAAGACTAGAAACCGAAGGGGTTGATTTTTTCGATAAACCGGCGTCAGCGAAACAAGAAGCCGGTCCAGCTAGTCCTTTTGGTTATGGATGCAAAAGTATCGGGTTCAATGGCGACATGGGTGAGCTTGAATACTTACTTCTTCATACTAATCCTCGTTACATTGCCGATAAATCAAAACTTATCGCCCATAACCCTTTCAAGTTCAGGTACTACTACTAAATCCTTCCTTTTCTTTCGGTATGACGTGTCACAATTATGATTACTCAAAATCCGGAATCTGACTATATTCCTTTTCTCCTAATAATTATTGTGAAATAAAATATATAAATAAAAACAATACATTTGATTAAAATTGTCTATTTTAAATAGACATATCTTCTACTCTTTTCAAAGACTGTTGTTTTTTATATTCTCATTGGGACGATACGTGCCACGTCTGTGTAATTGGACGTCACATTTTTATGGGTCCACATAACCAAATCAGGGAGGAAAAGGGTCCGGAAATAATTATGGAGAAAAATATCGTCTACAAATTATATTATATTATTATTATTACTACTTTAGCTACCACATATTATATTCACCCTTTTAAAAAAATAGTTTTTTTAAGCCTAAAAATACTAAGAAATGCTGTGATATTTTGGCTTTACAAAAAATTAGTAATTTCTATATTCCATTTAAGGGATTTATACCAATTGGGTACAAAAACGTATCCAATTTACTAATAAGTCCGGTTTCAAATAGATTTTACCAATATTTACCAAGATTTTATTTACCTATTAGTCCAAATTTAAATTTTAAATACAATTTTACCCTTAATGAATGTATAATATGACAAAGAAAGTTTGAAAAAAAAGAATTGATTTTACAAATATTTTACTTTACTTTCCATCACTATCCAGTTTCATTTCAACAAGGGTTTCTTTTTAATTCTTCTCACTTTTACTTGTACGCCCGAACCACAACAAAAGTCTTACTCCTTCAGTTACACTTTAATTTTAATTAAAAAAATTAACAATAAAATAAAAAATAAAAATATATTATTGTCGGAAAGCAATAAATAACATTATCATTTTTTTAATAAAAAAATTAACACTGAGTCGTGATAATCTAATATAAACTCTTCTGTATTTTTTTTTGTGCGCAGCTGTGCGGTAAATGATTACATACAATCAGTTAGAGATCTTGCATGTAAGATTCTTGATCTAGCGGCCGAGGGTTTGCGTGTGAATGACACGTGTGTTTTCAGTAAGCTAATCAGAGACGTCCACACAGACTCAATTTTAAGGCTCAATCACTATCCACCGTTCCAAAGTGAAAAAGACCGGGACTCACCATCGTTTGACGGTGGTATCAGTCAGCACCAACAGATTGGATTTGGCGAGCACTCTGACCCTCAGATCTTGACTGTGTTACGATCCAACGGTGTTCCAGGCCTCCAAATCCGATTAGATGACGGTTTATGGGCTCCCGTCCCTCCTGACCCTACTGAATTCTACGTGCTTGTTGGTGACGCGTTACAGGTTGGTCCATGAGTTTCTAATTTAGAATATACTGTATTTATTGTCCCATTTTAGCTGTCATTATATCAAAATATAATTTATTTACTGTTTTCATTTTAATTTTTTTAGATTTTTTTTAATATTTAAACATGTATTTTGGAAAAAAGAGAGTAATTTATTGATATATACATTTTTTAAAATAATAGATTGAATATGTTTGTGATATAAATTTGATGGTGTTGGAACAGGCAATGACAAATGGAAGATTTAGAAGCATACGACATAGAGCGATGGCAAACTCTACAAAACAAACAAGAATGTCGATGATGTATTTTGGAGCACCACCACTGGATGCCTGGATATCTCCGTTACCGGAGATGGTGTCGGAAGATAAACCGAGTATTTATCGGCCATTCACCTGGGGTGAATACAAGAAAGCTACGTATGCTCTAAGACTAGGTGACCACCGCATTGATCTTTTTAAGAAGGATAATATTTACTGATATGATGATCCAGTGGTGCTAGGAATATATAGTATATAAGTAAATGAATAGGAAGGGGAATTTTTTTGTTCTTGTTCAAACTAGTACTAGTGTAATTTTGCATGCGTTTTACTTTTGTTGCTTGTTGTTTATATTATAATTTGGTTTTGAAAATGTAGTTTTTCTTTTTTCTTTTTTTCTTTTTTTCTTTTTTTCTTTTATGTTTTCTTGATTTTATTTTGTCAATACAGCATTTAAATGGATAAAATAGTAGTTTTTAACGGTCGATGGGCATGTCCTGCTAGAGACCCTGGTTTATGGGACAATATACAACTAGTTCTATGAACTAACGGAAAATATATAGCTAAATGAGTGCAAAACTAAATGAGTGCAAAACAACAATACAAAATGTAAACAACAACAATAGATGAATGGCAAGCTTAGCTATGAAAGAAAAAATAATAATCACTAATCTAAGAAGACTTAAGATTTTTTTTATAAAATTTAAGACAAAGTAAAAGAAAAAAACCTAAGTTTGTATATACAAAAAATTAAAAAATTCTTTCGAGAGGGTAGTTAAGTTGGTGAAGTAAGATGAGTTTGTGACCGAATGTCAGTTCGATTTTCCTCTCTGAACGTTTTTTTGTTTGAGTCTGTCATCTGATGTGGTTTATCTCATGGCGGTGGTTTTGAGGTTACCGCATCATATTGAGATTTTACTTTATGCGCACTCGTTGATTAACGGCCGCAGGTTTCTTCTAAAAAAAGAATTAAAAAATTAAAATGACAAATTCAAACAAATTAGGCCAAACTTACCATATTTGTTTATGAAACTGTAAATAAAGATAGTTGTCCTCATTCCAAACATGTTATATCATGATATAAATATAGGTGCACCAAAGATAATCACAACTGATAGACGACTACTGACACGTAACCTTGATTTAGTTAAACTTGTATATGCATAAATTAAAGATAAAATTCAGTCCGAGCAGGAATGCAGACACGACGCGTGTACTCACAATTAACAAAGATGTCGTTGATAGATTCCAAGTTATCATAACAACATTCCAAAAAAGACTTCAAACCTCAATATATGAGTTTATTTTAGTAGAATATTTTTCAAAGACAACTAACTAATGGGTAATAGCATGACGAGGATAACATATTTGGGCAATACTAAACCAGTTCATTCGATGTTGAGGTTAAATTGCTGAACATAAATGGTAGGTATTCATAATAATGAAGTTACCCTAACCCATACCAGATTTCTAATAAAGGACATCAATGCTACCAATTTACGGGGATGATCAGATTAATGAGCTCTCCAATGTAATCTTGATTCCTAAATTTGGTTGACCTACTACGGTTAGGCCAACACCAGTTGCCATGAACAATGATATCAGAAACCAAAATATTAAAATATAATCTAACATCATGGATAATACCATTCCCATAATGGTTTAGAAAATATGTGAGGATGAGTCATAGGTTAAACCAAGAAGATGTTAGGGGCTCGTTTCTAATAATCATCTTAAACATATATGGTCAAAAGCACAAAGCCCAAAAATTTTCTCCATGTCAAAGAGGTCGAATAACCCAAGTTAATATTCAAGAAGTTAATATTTATTATTTCTTATCTAGTAACATAAAATGGATGAATATTTACCACTTATAATATACCAAAAATGTCTAAGAACAACTACATGATTCCAGGTCTTAAGGTCTAAAAATCTTAAGCCTCCCCCCCTCCCCGAGAGGGCAAATTAACTTTAGTTCACACAAATTTGGTATCATACGATCTTCATCTTATGACTAGACCAAAAGAACATATGAGGGGTTTGAGAAAGTTTGTTAAAGACCCAAAGACCCCACACGTAAGATGAATATAGATCATCAATAAACTTCCCGATAAAGAGAACGAATGTGACAAGCTGAAGGCGACCAAAGTACAAACTGTATTTATAAGTCCATGCACCAACCCTACCAATAACCGTATCGAGGAGCGGACTCACTTGTTATAGGTGAGCCTATGGGTAATAAGAGAAGTACCAATGTATTTTACATGATGGAAATCAAGATCATAACCAAATATTTTTGTCAGTTCACTTGAGAGAGTCCTTCGTACCATAAAGGAAAATGTGAGGGCTAGTCTAGAGACCCGACATAAAATTAAACTTGGATATGGATTTTTTCACCATATTTAGCTTATATACATCACCTTTACAAAGAAAAAAGAGGGTCGTTCACAAATTATAAATTCACAATGTTGAGTTTATTGCATTTTTACTGGAATTTAAATTTTTTGACGTTATTTTTTTTCCTTGTGAATACAAAAAGGACTTGCATAACTAACAGAAAGATAAAAAAATGAGATTATCCTGACGGAGAAGGTCAAAATTAAAATTAACATATAAGTCGAAGAAGAGAGACATTGGACAAGTTACAAGATCATTAAATCTAATAAATTTATAGTACCATGAATGTCAAGAATGAAATGGCAATATACACTATAAAATGACTTGATAAGGTTAGTTTTAAGGGCAACCCTAGGAATTTACCGTTGGTTTCATAGCCAAGCAAAAAATCTTAGGAGATAAGGATGTTGTCAAAGATGTACGCTCAGTCATAAAGACTCGTGGTAATTTATTAATAAGGTAAGTAAGGGAATTTAATCATATTTACAATGATCTTGGAAATTACTTCATATGTATAGGTGCAACGAGAAATCAGACTTTAGAGGAACACAATTGAGGTATCATCCAAATTTTATCAAGTTGATACGTCTTGAAAAACTAACAGATACATTCATATAATATTTTAAAAACCATACATTTAAACCTAATAGTGTCATCAATTCACTTGAGAGAATCCCTCATACAAGAGAGGAAAATGTGAATCTTCCTAGGGGTGGTCTGTATACAATTAAACTCTGATATGTCATCCTTAATTAGATTAAGGAAATATACATCACCCTAAAAAAACATGAGGTTATCCACAAAGTAGAGATTTAAAATTTTTGGTTTATGATATTTTTAGTGGAATTTAAACTTTTCGACGTTACCATTTCCCTTGAGAATACGAAGAGGACTTACATAACTAAATAAAAAAATATGAAAACAAAAAATATTACCATCACATCTCCCTTTACATACAATAAACTTTTCGTGAATGTCACAATTAAAGGTAACACTATATATCAATGGAGAAAGATATTAAATAATCCATGAGATCATTTAATTCAACAAATTCATAGCGACATGAATGTCAAGACACAATGTTGAATGATTTTATAAGATCAATTTTAAGGGCAACCAGAGTTAGTTGTTTCACATCCATTTAACATACTTTTTTACCAGATAAATTTTAATTTTTTTTCTTCATATAGTCATACTTATTTAGCAACCAAAATCCTACTTACACAACTATTTTCTTGTTAATCACGTAACACATTTGCATGTACTTACGCAATTGGAATACATTTTCTTTTTCGCACTTTAGTTATACGTAATTTCACACTTATAAAATATTTTTTCACACTCAAATTACACGTAATTTCGCAGTTCGAACACAATTACTTTTCCTATTAATGTTGCATCTCAATTACACATAATTACACTAAAAAAATTAATTTTTTTCGAAAATATCTTTCATAGATCTAGTTTTATTTATTTTAAAAAAACAAAACCAATAATATTTTCAGATTTATTTTTAAAGCTATGGTTTAAAACATACAACGTTAAAAAAAAAACAAAACACACACACAAAAAAAATATTATAAAAAAAATATGTTGATAAAATCCAAATTATTATCAATATTTATGTTATCATGCACTTTTTAAAATTTAAATGATTTTCGACAAATAGTTACGATGTTCCGTGGTTATTTTAAATTATCTATTTTTAAATAGATAAATAAAAAATTATTTTAGAAATTATAAATACAGCTAAGATTTAAATTGTTATTGTTTCGATTGGTATAAGACATATAAATTTGTAA
Source organism: Limnanthes douglasii subsp. nivea (assembly GCA_036936605.1). NCBI lineage: Eukaryota > Viridiplantae > Streptophyta > Magnoliopsida > Brassicales > Limnanthaceae > Limnanthes > Limnanthes douglasii. The sequence continues at coordinate 209,293,473 of JAUPFV010000005.1, read as the reverse complement.
ATGATTTAAGAAAATATAAAAACAAGCTTGTGTTTTTTTCAATCTACATATTTTCTATTTTGTCAATGGAATTTTACAAAAAAACAGATATTACCTGATGTATCCGTTTGCGTTTATTTCCAAGTACAAAGAAAAAGACCAGTACTTATAGAAAATAAATTGTGGTTATCATAAATAACCTCCGTACATAATTTACCTTGCCTGTTGAATCGATTGATGCCATTGTCTTTTTGCAAATACCAAAAATTGACGAGTGGCAAATAATATACCACTTGCATTATTTTAGCATTTCATATGGTCGTTTGAGTCATTTATTCAACATCTTTCATATAATTGTCGGAGTCACCGCAATCACTCGGGCAATTCCATCGACCCCACTACTATCTAACACGGAATTTCCGCTTTCCGCCTACCAATTTATTTTGACCAAATTTTATATAGTTTTTTCCATTTTAATTCATCGGCATATAAAATATCTCCTGCCATTTGAAATTATGGGTATATCCACTGAGATATAATAATAATAATAAATAATAATAATAAGAAATGAGCAAAGAAGATTAAAAAACCAAGCAACAAAATAATGAAATCCGTGGAATATACGGGAATAAACAAGACAAAAATTCTTATCCGATAATAATAAAGATCCTTAACTGAAATTTGCGTGATATTAATAACACTTCAACAATTATAAGACTCAAAGAGATTATTTTTACTAACAAGATAAACATCCTGGTAATTCAAGAACCATTGGTGAAAGCTGAAAAAATCTCAAATATTGCTGCTTTTTCGAGTTTTCCAAATTTTACTCATAATGTTTCAAATAAAATTTGGGGTTTCTGGTGTTCTGATCTGTGTATTAACATTCTGTTAAATCAACTGAAGAGGATTGCTAATACTAATAGGGATGGCTCATAGTGGGTGGCTTTAATGTTGTGGCATCCTCAGATGAACATATGGGTTGCAATTTGTATGATCAGAATAGCATAGATGACTTTGTTAATACTATCAATGTGTGCCATTCAGAGGATGCTGGGTTCCTGGGATCAAAGTTTACTTGGAACAGAAGCATGAAATAGAAACGAATCGATCGAGCCATGCACAATGCTAGCTGGACTAATGTGTTCAGCAAAACTCAGGTCTTTCACATGGTTAGAACTTGTTCTGACTAAAACTCAAGGTGCATTTGTAAGGAATAGATCAATTCATGATAATATATTAGTTGCAAAAGAGATTATTTTTGATTTAAGCAGAATACCTTCAAAGGGTAACATCATGGTAAAGCTTGATATGTCTAAAACTTTTGACATGATGTCTATAGCCTTTGTTAAGAAGTTCTTGCTCTGTTTGGTTTTTCTGCTCAATTTGTTAACCTGATTCATAACATGATAAATGATGTCAATATCTCTATCTTCATCGATGGAAAGGTTTATGGTTTCTTTAAGTATTTAAGAGGCTTGAGGCAAGGTGATCCTTTGTCCCAAAGACTCTTCATAATCTGTGAAGAATTCCTTATTCGAGGCTTAATCAATCTGTTTACTCAGAATAAATCCATGCAATTTGCTTCAAGATCATCTATAGCTATTCCTAGCATCTCCTTTACTGATAATATTTTAGTATTTAATAATGTAATAAACAGTGTTTCGTTTCCGGATAATCTCTGAAGTCTTGTAAACAATTTCTTATTGAAATATTTTTGGGGTTCTCCAAAAATTTCAATTGGATAAAATCAGAGATATACTTTTGAACAGAGAGGATGAAAATGATATGATCTCCTTTTTCAATAGAACCCATATTTATAAATTCGACCAACTAAAAAACAGTTTGGAAGTTAGGGCAGTTAAGGTCTCTACCCCAGCCAGGGACTCCGCCCCTTGACCCCTCTAATCATGATCTAATCTAACAAGCGTGCACTCCGCACTCTACGACTTGTTTGATAATGTATCATGATTAAATTGGTCGACTAGTCGATCCAATTACACTAAAATAAATAAAAATCTCCCCCCATTTTAGTGTAATTCATGATCTACTAAACACAATCATATCAAATATCAAATTTATGCATAAATGAAATATCGTAACGATTGAATTTCACATTAGTATATTACACATTCCAAAAATTCGAATATCAAGGTATCAGTAAGGATTGAACCTTTACTATTCACAATGAATACATGAAGATAATATACACATAAATTTACATTCTCACTTGTTCTTACTTGACACTATATTTTACTAGCCTTGTGTCCTTATCCTTCTTAAGCATATAAAAGCCAAGTCCTAACTTCTTGAAGCGACTAAATTTCATGCTCAAATAGGTAGCTCTTTTCATCTTGCACCTGCATATGCAATTTTTCAAAAGAGCTATTAAGAAGATAATCTTCAACCTTCACAACTTGCAGTTCTGAACGCATACCTCGGGATGATATACAAATGTGTTCCAACCTCTTGATGTTAAGGTTTCCACATTGAATTCAACACCTAATGTTATATTAGATGAGAATTGGGTATCTCAACGTGAGAGATTTCAAATGGACTTTAATCCCATCCCAATAGCCAATTTGTGCATAAGATCTCTATTTAACCCTTTGGTTAAATGATCGGCTAAGTTATATTGAGTTCTCACAAACTCTACTGAAATAACATCATGCGTGATACGCTCACGAATCATACTGCATCTAACACCTAAGTGTCTAGACCTGCCTTTGTAAACTTGTCTATAAACATTGGCCAAGGCAGCCTCACTATCACATGTGATAGATATAGGTGATATCGGTTTGGGCCACAACGGAATTTCATACATAAAATTTCTTAGCCACTCAGCTTCTTTACTCGCTGCTGCTAATGCCACAAACTCTGATTCTATTGTTGAATCAGTAATACAAGTTTGTTTTTTAGACGCCCAAAAGATAGCACCTCCCCCAAGTAGAAATACCCATCCACATGTGGAAGAATGATCTTCCATATTGGAAATGTAACTCGCGTCTGAATATCCTTCAATTATAGAAGAAAATCCGGTATAAGTTAAACCATAATTCATGGTTCCTTTCAAATACTTGAATACTCGATTTAAAGCTTGTCAATGATGCGAACTAGGATTGCTAGTATACCTACTAAGTTTTCCAACAACAAAGGCAATATCCGGCCTAGTGCTAGTCATGGCATACATAAGACACCCGATGGCTCTCGAGTATTCAAGTTGAGATATAACAATACCTTTATTAGGTAGAAGCTTAAGACTAGGATCTATGGGTGTGCTTACCGGAGAACAATCTTTAAAATTAAATGTATTTAATATCCTCTCAATATAGTGAGATTAAAAAATCGATATAATATTGTTCTTTCACTTGATTCTTATACCAAGAATCATTTCAGCTTCCCCCAAATCCTTCATCTCAAAGTTAGATGATAAAAAATTATTCGTTTCATTAATTTGATTTTGGTTAGTACCAAAAATCAACATATCATCCACATATAGACATATCATAACTCCTTTACCAGAATTATCAAATTTGCTATATACACACTTGTGTGTTTGGTTAAGAATAAATCCATTAGACAATATCACATCATCAAATTTTTGATGCCAATATTTTGGTGCTTGTTTCAAACCATACAAAGACTTTTTCAACTTGCATACCTTGTTTTCACAACCAGGCATCACAAACCCTTCCCGTTGTTTCAAATAAATCTCCTCATCCAAATCACCATTCAAGAATGCAGTTTTAAAATCCATTTGATGAATTACAAGATTTTATATAGATGCAAGTGCAATCAACAATCTAATAGTAGAAATCCTAGCAACCGGAGCATAAGTATCAAAGAAGTTAATTCCTTCTCTTTGTCTAAATCCCTGGATAACCAATCTAGCTTTATACCTTTCAATAGTACCATCTACTTTCATTTTTCGTTTAAATATTCATCTATTTCCCAATGATTTGCACCCAGGAGGTAAATCAGCCAACTCCCATGTATTATTATGCATGATAGACTCTATTTCATCCTGGATAGCTTCTTTCCAGAATGTAGCATCCCTTGATGCCATAGCATCACTAAAAGTCCTTGGATCATCTTCAATAACAAGACAGTATTGATATTGATAGTCAATCTTATCTCTTGACCCTTCAACTAAATATAGTTGAAAATCAAATCCGTACGACTTAACTTTTCTGGCTCTAGTACTTCTCCTTGGTTCAGAAGGTTCAGGTACACAATTAGTACCACTTGATATATTTTCAATTTCACTTGAGTTCATATTCAAAGAGTTTTGAATCAAATCTCTAGGTATAGGTATAGAAGTAAATCTCTCTTCATCAAATATTGCATCTCTTGACTCAATAACTGTATTCACCGACACATAGTCATTGGATTCTAACACATAGAACCTATATGCAATGGAATGCTCAGCATACCCAATGAAGATACAATCTATACCTCTTTCACCCAAATATTTCCTTTTAGGTTCAGTGAGTCTTACAACTGCTCTACAACCCCAAACTCTCAGATAATTCAGTGTTGGAGGCTTCTTAAACCAAAGATCATACGGGGTCATCTTATTCATTTTAGTAGGAACACGATTCAATAAATAACAAGCTGTTAACATAGCCTCACCCCAGAATCCTTCACTCAAACCCGAATAGGACAACATGGAATTAACCATTTCTTTTAAAGTCATATTCTTCCTTTCAGTTATACCATTTTGTTGTGGTGTATAAGGAGCCGTGGTTTGAAGAATTATACCCGTAGACTGAAAATATATAGGATCATAATATTCACCTCATCTATCCGTACATAGATTTTTAATCAAATCATTCTTATGTAGCTCAACTTCTTCCTTATAAATTTTAAACTTATCAAGAGCTTCATTTTTAGCATGCAACATATAAATGTAGCAATATCTAGATGCATCATCAATAAAAGTAATAACATACTTTTTATTTCCTAACGAAGGTGTAACATGGAAATCACATAAATCACTATGTACTAGTTCCAATATTTTGGAAACTCGGTTAACATTATTGAAAGGTTTTCTAGTTATCTTAGTTAACATGCAAGTTTTACATTTTTCATTTTTTGCATCAACAGGAGGAATAAGGCTCATTTTGGACATGTATTTTATTCTTCCATAATGAACATGTCCTAATCTAGCATGCCATAATTCTGTTTTATTTATATTTCTACACACACTAGTAGAAGTCATGCAAACATAATCATTTTCGAACGAAACATTAATATTTAACATAAACATACCATTACATAAATATCTGAATCCCATAAATACACAATGTTTTGATAATACATATTTTCCACTTTCGTACACTTGTTTGAAACCACAATTGTTTAAAACAACAGCAGACAAAAGATTCTTTCGAATCCCAAGAACATACAATCCATTGTTCAATAATATGTACTTTCCAGAAGTAAATAGTAATTTAACATTTCCTAGTCCTTTGATTGGTTCGGTAGCAACATTTCCCATCTTAAGTGAAGGTCCATCTTCAATCGGTTGAAAATTACTAAACCATCAAAGATCTTTACATACATGACTTGTTGCTCCCGAATCAATCCACCAAGCAACATCATCATCCCGCACATAAAATGCTTCAGATATTAGAGATATACAAATTTGACCAGAATTAGAATTCTGAAATAAAATCCGACCTTGTTGCTTTTCAGGATCCTTAGATCCACTTGAACCAACATTGTTTCCACTTGAACCAGTATTGTTCCCACTTGGACCAACATTATTTTTGCCTTTTCCAACTCGACAGTCCCTTCTAAAGTGACAAGGTTTGCCACATTTCCAGCATGCTATTTTAGGCTTTTTGCTGTTAAAATTATTGCTTTTGTTGTTTCCTTTAAACTTTCGTTTATTCCCCTTATCTGTATTTCCATTCTTAAAGAATCCGCTGCTTTCAGCCATATTTAAAAATGAGTTTCCCACTTGGTTTTTACCCTTGGGATTACTTTTTTCATCTTGAGCCCTTAGAGACTCTTCAATCTTAAAATGACTACCAAGTTCGACTAGAGTCATTTCTTCCTTGTTGTGTTTCAGTGTGTGTTTAAAATCCTTCCATGAAGGAGGAAATTTGTCAATAACAGAAGAAACCGAAATACATTCGTCCATTTTCATATTGTGTTGAACGAATTGACCCAGAATTCTTAGTAGTTCATTATATTGTTCCATTACAGGTCTATAGTCAACCATTTTGTAATTTATGAAATTACTAACCAGGAGCTTCCTGCTAGAAGCATCTTCTGCCATGTATTTTGATTCTATGGAATCCCATAACTCTTTTGCAGATTCAACATTTTTGTATACATCAAACAAAGTATCAGACATACCGTTTAATATATGGCCTCGGCAAATGTAGTCATCATTCTCCCACTTGTTGCGCCTCATCGTTTGTTCCAATGTTTCTTTCTCAGTGATCTCTGGCCAGGGGGTACTCAGGACATACACAACCTTGAGGGTAGTCAACAGAAAATGCATCTTTTTCTGCCATCGTCTGAAATCATGTCCTTCGAACTTGTCCAACTTAGCGAATTTACTTTTCATCTCCTTCGCAGATTCTCCCTCGTTCGTCATCTCTATCTTCATCAACAAGACCAAAATATTTCAATAAAATGTAATAAACAGTGTTTCGTTTCCGGATAATCTCTGAAGTCTTGTAAACAATTTCTTATTGAAATATTTTTGGGGTTCTCCAAAAATTTCAATTGGATAAAATCAGAGATATTATTTTGAACAAAGAGGATGAAAATGATATGATCTCCTTTTTCAACAGAACCCATATTTATAAATCCGAGCAACTAAAAAACAGTTTGGAAGTTAGGGCAGTTAAGGTCTCTACCCCAGCCAGGGGCTCCACCCCTTGACCCCGCTAAGCATGATCTAATCTAACAAGTGTGCACTCTGCACTCTACGACTTATTTTATAATGTATCATGATTAAATTGGTCGACTAGTCGATCCAATTACACTAAAATAAATAACAACTAATAGCTTAAACTCATCTATAAAGATGTTATCTTGTTTTTTAGATAAATATCAAATAATTTCCGGTCAGCTTTTAAACAAGGACAAAACTCAGATAATTAACTTGAATAGGCTTCATCAAAGCAGGATCTCTGTGCTGGAAGCAGGCACTGGTTTCAAAGCTGATATCCTTCCCATAAGATACTTGGGAATTAACCTAAGCTGCAACAACAAAGTTAAGAATTTCAGTAAGCTGATTGATAACATCAACTCAAAGATAGCTGAATGGAATTGCAAATACCTTTCTTTCGGGGAAAGCTCTCTCTTATATCTTCTATTCTAATGGAAATTCCTTATTACTGGATGTATATTACTTTAATACCTTTAACTGTGATCAAAAGGCTGGAGAAGACTTTCAATAAATTTCTTTGGAGGTCTAAGGTGGAAGTATAATGCATTCACTGGACTAACTAGGGAAAGATTTGCAGACCTTTTGACGAGTGAGGTCTAAATATCAGGAATCTACTTGATATTCAGAATACTCTCTCGCAAAAGCTTTGGTTTAGATATAGGAAAAATGATACTTTATGGTCTAACTTGATGAATGACAAATATAACAATGGAAAGCATCCTCTTAAAACTGACTTTAATAAAACTGGATCACACATTTGGAAGCAGTTGAAAATGATTAAAGACTGTGCTGAATCTAATGTCAGGTGGATACTTGAAAGTAGAGACATGGAATTTTGGGTGGAGAACCGGCATAACCAGCCCTCAATCATGGACTATAGAGAACCTTCTGCTAATCTCTGGTATCTAAACCAGAAAGTTAAAACTTTCTGGAAAGATGGGAGGTGGGATTGTACAACTCTCAGCAGTTTCCTTAGTGAAGACAGAATGGCTCAAATTTCTCTCTTCAAAGTTAACCCCCTTAAGAAGGATTTGTAATGGCAACATTACAAATAATCATCGTTGTTCAAAATTTAAAATCAACTTACACCAGGGACGTATTCTTTCTTTTTGTGGAAGCTAATTAGAAACTACTTACCAATTGATTCTATTCAACAAGATATGCATGTTAGTTTAGCCTCCAAATGCATGTTCTGTGACAATTATGAAACAAAAAATCATTTATTTATAAAATGCAAGTATGCTTGGAGCATTTGGAAGCACTTTAGTCTATTATTCAACATTAAACTCGAACTTTATATGACATTAACTCATATCATTTGAGAATGGTTATGGTTTTCAAATTGCAAAGCTCATATAACTCATGTGATTCCCCCGCTTATATGTTACATAGTGTGGAAAAGAAGAAATGATCTAAAGTTCAAAAATAAAAGTTCATCAGTTGATTCAGCAATATACTATGTCAAAAAAATTCTGTAGGGCATGGACATTTCTAACAAGCTAACTAAGAAGCATTAGTTAAATTCTTATGATGCAGGAATTGCTTTGGGTTGTAGTTCTACTTTTGACAAGATCAAGAAGGTGGCTTATGTTAAATGGACACATCCAAAAGGAGACAAGATGAAGTTGAATGTTGATGCAGCTTGTAGTCAGAATTGTGAAGTTGCTGGAAGATTGGTTGTTAGAAACTCGAAGGGCGATCTGGTGACGGGCAAGGGAAAGACGTTGGGAAAACTGTCTCCAATTCTTGCTGAAACTTATGCATTAATGGAGGGTCTTCTGCTTTGTTGAGAGAAGAACTGGAAAAACGTCGACATTGAATCAGACTGTTAAGGTTTACTGGAATATCTTGCCAAAGGGAAGCACCCTATGCATCTGAATTCATTGTTAACAATATGCAGAAGCCTCATCTTCCATTCTATGACGTTAAAATTTGTTCTTCGTATCCAAAACAGAGCTGCAGACTGGCTCGCGAAATGGACACTCAATTGCAAGCAGAAAGTTGAGGTTCATCATTTGGATGCTCCACTTGAGTTTATATCTATTATTCTGTTGGAAATTATGGGTGTTGGATACATTGATTAACTTCAAGAAGAAATGTTGATGCTCGGGTCTTTCTTCCTCAAATTTTATTGATAGTTCTAGTTTTTCTCTACATTCGTGGCTAAAGTCGAAGATGGAAGCGCTGCCAAATATTTCTTATTCGTGAAGATGAGTGGCTATCAAAGATGGAATTAATTTTGCTGAAGGTCAAGAGGTTGAAGATGGTGATTATAACAGCTATATTGGTTATATGATAAATGTTTAATTTAAACTTTTGGGAATTTTAGCCCCTATAGTCTTAATAATGTTGTAATCAAGTTTATAATAAATATATTTCTCAATTTTGACAATAATAATAATAATAATATTATTATGGTTCAACTTTCACATGTCTGAATGTTAGTGGTATATAAATATGAATATATCAAACTAGCACAGAGTTTTTGGAAATAGACTGAAAACAAAACCGTGCAATATTTTAGATCTAAAACAGACAAAGTTATATTGGTGTAAATGTAAGATTGAAGATTTGATGGATGATCCAATTTTATATATTGAGAATAAATTTCTAAGGTAGATGAAAGAAGATGACGAGAAACAAGATCCTCAGAAAGAGCCCTAACAGTAAAAAGACTGTTGCATGCGCATGGAAAAAGTTAGCATAACTTTATTCAGAGAAATTAGTCGTGAGAAGACTATACTTGAAGAAACGTTTGTTCGATTTCAGATTGAAAGAAGTTTTATCCATAACAGAACATTTTGATATTTTCAAATCATTTATTATGTATATGAATAATATTGAAATCATAATCGATGATGAATCAAGCCTTAGTTATTTTTAGATCGCTACAACATCCTATGATAATTTAGTGGATACCAGCATGTATGGTAATGAATAGTTAACTCTAGCGGATGTCAAAGGGGCGCTGAAATCAAAAGAGTTGAGATAGTTGTAGTCAGACAATCATGCAAATAGAAAAAATCTTATGAGTAGGGAAAAATCTAGAAACAATCCGAGTTCTTCAAATAATTAGAATTAGAGGTCCAAATAAATAGCCAAGAAGTCAAGTTGTTATGAATGGGGTGAGTATAGAAATTACAACAGAGATTGTTTGAACATGAAAGTTATAAAGAGAAATCAAAAGGAAATTATTGTGAACCAAGCAAAAAGTGTGAAAGATTATGATGATAGTGAAAATAATGGTACATGATATGTGTTGTATCCGAGTGTGGATTATGGGTAAACTTTTGGGTACTCAAAGGCACTACGTAATACATGTTTCATTTCAAGAAAGGTTCGATACTTACAAACCAATACGTGAAACTGTTTTTTTTAAAGAACAATCATTAATTTCCCGTTGGTAGGATCGATAACATTATAATTAGAATGTTCGATGACGTTGTCACAATTATTAGGTGTTGGCATGTTCCTATGTAGAAAATAAAATTGATATCTCGTGTGACACTAAACTCTTGGGGTTACAAGTATCGTGAAAATGATAATTTAATAAAGGTGAGAAATGGCTCAATGGTGTGTACGAAAAGTAGTTTGCAAAAATGGTTTTACATTATCCAGGGAAGTGTTGTGTTGGGCGATACTTCCAAATTCGGAAGGATCATATACAGTTGTGGTATGGGCGTCTCGATGAGGTGAAAGAGGATTAGGTGTTTCGGGAATTATAGATTTTTTGAAAGGATATAAAATGGAATCATTAGGATTTTGTTAACACTGTGTTTGGTAAACAAACTAGAGTAAAATTCAACAAGTTGGTTATAAGAAAGACTAAAATGATAATGGATTACATTCACTCGACCAAACAGAACTTCATCTAAGAGCAGAGCCAAAATACTACATGAGTTTGATGAATGATTATTCAAGGACGGTGTGGATTTATTTTATAAAAACAAAAAATGAAGGATATTCAACCTTTTTCAAATGAAAGATGATAATTGAGAAGTATCCAGGAAGAAGATTAAGAATTTTAGGATAGATAACGGGTTAGAATTTTACAGTCGTGAGTTCAATAAGTTCTATGATGATAAAGGAGTAATGTGTCATCATACTTGTTATAAAACACCACAACAGAATGAGATCGCATAAATAATAAACAGAATGCTTTATGAATATGCATGAAGCATGCTCTTACATTATTGGAAAATGATTTTTGTGCTGAAGCTATAAATATAACATGTTACTTGGTGAATCAATCTCCTTCAATAAATATTGATTCCAAGACTCTTTTTTGAAATTTGGTACGAATCGTCGGTTAGTTACGAATAATTGAGCGTGTTTGTTTGTCCTACATACGCTCATGTAAGATATGACCAATTTGAGCCAATGACAAAGAGGTGCATATTTCTTAGATATGCTATTGGATTGAAGAGATATATGTTATAATGTTCCTCTTCAAAGTTTCCATATTTTATAATCAGTAATGAATTGACTTTTAATGAGTCTACTTTGCTAGACAATCTGAAATATGAAGGGAAAATATTTGAATCATGAACTTGAAGTAAAACTGATTCCAAGTGGATCCAATAATTTGAATAATTTTAAGGTAGATCCACCATCATGAGGTCAAACATTAGCATCGGGTGATAGTGACGATGACGTGCGCAAACCAGAACAATAACCTTATAAGGATAACATTGAACTGAAAAAAGAAGAAAGATTAGATCACCAAAAAGGTATACGAAGCTAGTTGCATATGATCTGTTAGTTGTAGAAAAAGTTTAGATGCAAGAACCTAGTAGCTATATGGAAGCTATAAAAAGTTCAAAGGCAGATCGGTGGATTGATTTTATGGAGGAAGAGATTGAATCTCTTCATAAGATCAAACATGAAAGCTTGTTGACTTGCCTTAAGGACAAAAGGTAGTAGACTACAAATTGGTATTCAAGAAAAAGAAAGGTAATCTAGGGGTTGAGGCACCTTGATACAAGGCAAGACTTTTTGCTAAGGTTTTTATTCAAAAGGAAATAATCTACTTCAATGAAGTGTTTTCTCTAGCGGTGAAACATAGTTTGATTTGATTTTTTTAGCCATAGTAGTTTGCAAAACTTAGAGCTTAAGCAGTTATATGTGAAGACTACTTCTCAACATGATGAATTAGGGGAACTAATTTACATGAGATAATTAGATGGATTTGTCAAACCTAAAATGGAGAACAAGGTTTATTTCTTGAAAAATTCATTGTATGGTTTTGAGACTGTCATTTAGACAATGTACAAAAAAATTCATACATTTATGGTATCAACATGGTTTATAAGCAATCTATCTTCTAGTTGTGTGTATCATCAGAAGATGTTAGATGATTATTATGTTTACTTGTTATTACATATGGATGACTTTCTTATTGATGCTTGTAGTGTGTCCCATATTGTAAAGATAAATAAGAAACTTTATGTCGAGTTGGTATTTAAGGATCTGAGAATGGCAAAGAAGATTATTGGGACGAAGATTACCAAACAAATAAGGTGTAATATCATTACACTTTTCTCAATAGAGTTACATTAAGAAAATTCTATGATGATTCAAAAATTTTATGCTAAGGAAGTTTCCATCTCATTTTACACTCATTTTAAGTTATTTGCAGTAAGTGACCAAAGACGATGCTGAGTTGGAAACAAATATCGAAGGTTTCATACTCAAGTTTAGTTGGAAGTATCATGTATGTTCACCTGAGAACCTGTATTGACATTTCACATGTGGTTAGTGTAGTCATCATATACATGGGATTCCCTAGGAAAGAACACCGGGAGGCATTGAAACTTCACTATCGTAAGAGTACTACTAATGTTAGCTTAAGTTTCAATAAGACCAATGTTAGAGGATCATTACGGCATTAAAGGTTGGTTTAGTTTTTTCTGATTTACAAGTGATATGGATAAAAGGATATGTCTCACTGGATATGTGTTTAATCTATCTAAAAGTGTGATTAGTAGAAAGGACAATTGCAAGCTATTGTACTTTAATCTAAAATAGAGGAATAATACATGGGTGTAACAGAAGCAATTAAAAGGAAACAATATTGTTATAAGGATTGATGACATATTTGGGCTTAGATAAGACTACTATAAAAGTATTTTCTAACAATCAAAGAACCATACACCTTACATGGAACTAGATACACCACGAGCGTATAAAGCACGTAGATGGCATGTATCATTTTATTCTTGATATAATATCAAAGAGAATTGTTGATGTGAAGAAATTTTCTACACACGATAACCCAACATATATAATGACCAAGATATTAGTTCAAAAATTTAAGAAGTGCATAAATTGGATTGTCATTTGCAACATCAATTCAATATCGTAGAGGAATTTGGAGAGTCAGATAAAAAGAAGTTCGTTTGTTTATAGTGAAGAAATGATATTTTACTAAAGAGGAAGATTTGTTGATGATGATTCGAATAATATATCTTATGATTTTTGTGTTCAAAATGTACCTTTTGTTCGTTGGTTCATGCTTGCATTATCGATAGTTGTTAATACCGTATTGTTTCTTTTGTAGCTGATTAGGCCCATTGTCTAGATATTTTTATTTATTACCCATAAATAGACTACTAAGATTACATAAAAGAGACATTAAAATATGTAATTATTATCTATCACAGTGAAACACTCTTTTCTAGCGACACCAATTGACATTAACATCATTGTCGAACCACGTTAATCATGTGTTCTTTTCTTTTTATGTTCTTTATTTTATTTTGTGTTTGATCCATATATGAAATATTGGATATTGATTTATAAAAAATTGGTATTAGAGCTCTAGGCTTAGAGAGAACGCGATGTATGGAAATTCTCGGGTATCAAAATTGATGAACCAACAATCACACTCAAGGTAAATGATATGCTTCATAAATCATTGCTATGAATTTGTTTAGAGTGTACATGGCTCATCAAGCGGTATGACTCTATTCGAGTGTAACAAGATGACGTGACTTTATGCAAGTAGTGCTAAGGAACATGCAATGTGTTCTTATAAGAGTGAGTATATACATATGTAGTGCCTTTATAGATCAGGTGGTGTCTAAACTGATTTGAGTGGGTGGATAAGTAAATTCTCCAACATATTGTGTCTTATATAACTATGACTCTGACTATATCAATCGTATATTCTACGACTGTAGCTTCACTCAAAACATATGATGCTATGCCTGCTTCAAGCTCAAGATTATTTTAAATAATATTAATTTGTATTCCTGGATTGGTGAGACGTGAAATTGGTCTTCCAGTCAGAACTGACACATTTGGCGTTCTTGTTTTGGCGTGGTAGTTTATCACGTCTAGTGTGCGAGGAACGCTAGAACTTTTGGCTCCTCTCATGCCCTTGTTTATGGGTTGTTGCACCGTATATGTTCAGATATTCAGTTCAAATTCATTGATACCAAGATTGACAAGTCAGGGAAATCTCTTACTGATTTCGAAATTATTTTGTTGTTTATGTTGTTTTACAGTCACTTCTTCATTCATGATTTGTTGCGGTTGTTGTTCATTCACTGAAATTTTAGTTTTTGACTCATTTTGATTTATATATTATATCATAATCTGTCTAAATATTAAATCAAAAATCCATTTTAAAACTATTTTTAAATTTTCAAATCATTCTTCAAAATATATTCCATTCCTATATATTTGTCACAACCATTTATTTTTAATTTAACACGTCATTCAACCTAAAAGAATATTTATGTTATTTGAGTTTTTAAAAGATGGAAAAATTAAATTAATGTCATATATACATGACCATAAAATGTCCATCATTTTGTGAGTGTTGCTTCTCGTGACTACACAACACAACACAATTTTATTGTTTGTAGAGTGCAAGATTACAAGGGAAGTTATGAAAATATTTGTTGGAATATTAAAACTATTTATCTCTATGAACATTAATTTTTCTCACCTTATTAGAACTTGGTTCTGGTCAACAAAAAATGATATCTATAGCAGAGCCATCATCCCTCCAATAGTTTGTTGGGTAATATAATTCACTAAAAATAATGCTAAGCACTTATACCAAAACATCAATTCTAATTCACTTATAAACCACATCTACAATATATTATCAAGACTCGATAAAGCTGATCTCTTTAAGAGAGCTCATTGGAAAGTAATTATTAACAAGGCTTCTGATTTGGGATACTATCACTTCAAAAACAGATCAAGAATTTTCACATCAATCAAATGGAATCCTCATTATAGAAATAGAATGAAGCTTAATACAGATGTAATATTTCTAAAGAATTTCTAGGTGGAGAGGTTATAATAGATAGCTTAGGGAACATTATTCTAGCTTTTGGTAGGCTTTATGGAAAACAGACTCATGTCCTTACAAAGTATATGGCACTTTTAGATGGTATGAAAATATACAGGACAAAAAACCTATCTCAAATGGATATAAAAGTGGATTATATAGAGATAATTGAAATGATTAAAAAAATTAAGATCCCTTTGTTAATATATTCGCTAATAAAATTTTGCAGAGACATAATGTCAAATTCTATGAAAATAACTAATATCTTCAGAAAACAAAATGCAGCAACTGACTGGATAAAAAAGAAATCTCTAAAAGATATAATAAAACCAGACTTCAATGTGAACCAAGTCCCAACACAACTTAGAGCTATCACGCTGCTAGAAAGCCTAAACATAGGCTACTTAAGACTCGTAAATTAAAGAAACTGAATGCTTTATGCAAATAATGAAGATCATAGTTAAAGATTTTATGCATCAAAATCGAAATTTATTGACTAAAATTGTGAAATCTTATTAGAATCAGTGCTGGAAAAATGTTACTTTTGTTACTAAACTAAAATCAGCTCATGTAAAGGCATGACTAATGAAGTATTAAATAATATTAACTATTACATTAAATATATTAAAATGACATCTAATTAATATAACAAACATAAAATTGATGCAAAAGGATTTTAGAGATGACGATAAATGATCAACACGATCAAGAAGATAATAATCAGTTGTAAACGATATAACTAGCTCTGCACAGGTTCAACCTATACTTATTCAAGCAACATCAGCTATCACATAAAAGTCTATGGATTCAGAAGATAGAGCATACAATAACAAAATTGTTATAAAATATTCTAAAATCATTGAAGCACTCAAATATATTGAATAAGGTATAATCTTTTATGTTTCAAATGATTATGTAAATCTGAATAATGAACAAAATTCTCTTAATCCTAATTCAATTAGTAGTCTTCGACAATCTCCAATACTTGGAAAACTAAATGATGGTACGAATTTTAAAAACGTTTTAATTAATAAAGTCAAGAAATCAAAATTATAATCAACTAAAGGCTCTATCTCTATAAAATCCATCCACTTTAAAGAACCAACAAGGTCCTTGACTGGAAACATTAAATGATTATAAAAATTCTTAATTGGAATGTTATAAGTATTGGAAATAAGGAAACTAAAAAAGAGTTAAATCTATAATAAGAATTAAATATATCTCGTATGTAACTATTCAAGTACAAATGATTATTGTCGATAATATACCTAAAGTTTCCAAAATTCTTAAATTAAAAGATAGTGTTGCCAATAGTAATAAATGACGGTAAGGATTTTAAAAACGTTTCTTAGTAAACAATTTAATAAATCAAAATTAAAATCAACTAAAGGTTGTATTTCTATAAAATCCCTCCACTTTAAAGAACCAACAAGGTCTTTGAATGGAAATAATAAATAACTATAAACATTCTTGATTAGAATGTTAGAGGTATTGACATTAAAACAACTAAAAGAATATTTAAATCTATAATAAGTCATGAATTCAGATATTTCTTAGTTTTAATCTTGCCAAAACTATGTTCGTATGAGACCGTGTGTCAAAGAAATGTTCGTATGAGGTGTTTTTAGAAAGAGAGAGTGAATTAATGGAGAGAGAAAGAGACAAGAGGAATAAATGTAGCAATCATTGATTAATCATTGGTCATTTTCCCAAAAAGGAAATGTCATTTATATAATACATGAGTTAAGTTATGAAATTACATATTTACCACTATTAAATGGATCTTTCACTCCACTCCTTTACTATTCATAAGAAAGTTTACTAGTTATTACATTTGACCCTCTCAATCCTTATGTTTGCCTTAAATTAGTCCTTGGTAATTAATTACACCAATTTAATCCTTGTATTTATTATATTAAACCTTATTTACCATCATATTTTCCTTCCCTTATCAGTAGCCACCAAGTCCTTTTAAAGGTATATGTGCAATGAGTAACTTTGAGAGACAATTTTTTCTTTCTTCTGAACATCCTCGGAATTTTCTTCTTCTGGGTTCCCTTATTGGATCACTCTTCCAGTGTTATCTTTGGTCGAATCACTCTTCTGTTAGTTTGAATCATTTTTCGTATCCTTGGATTATTGTTCCTCGGTTCACACCAGATGACTACTCTTATGATGTTTACTTAGACCCATGAAATGGTTTTTCTTTTTCAAGAAACCTTTCTCAGATATTCAATATGATGGTACACCTTGCACGGACTCTTTGCAACACTCCCCATATTACCCTTTCTTTACACTCCAGTTAGACGAATTTGTCACTCGTATTTCCTGGGCGGATCTCCCCAAGAAGCTTCCTCGAACCATATTATTGAAACTTATTCGGATTCGTGACTTCACCATTGGTCATGGTGACCTCATTCTACCCATCATTCATTTTAACTTGCGTGTGCTTTTCTATCCGTTATTATGTCAGAATTATTTTAGCATGGTGACATCACTTCTGACCACGTGTCGACAATTACCTAACACACGTGAGCGTGCCTTTTAGAACCGCTTGTGAGGAGAATGCCGTGTCGAAGAGACCCTAAAACACGAATCTTAAGCTTACGCGTGGAAAACCTGTACTTCTCTATAAATACTTATCTCCTTTCATAATTCCAAGTTTACACATTTTAACTCAGCTTACTAGAGTTAAGAAAAACTTGTTCTAGAGAGATAAACAATCTTCCTCATTTAGCTCTTCTTTTAACCTTTCATGCCTAAAGATTTTGTGAATCTTGAAAGGTACAAATTTTGGAGGCGGTTCAACATCTCAAACAGGGCTGAAGAAAGGATAACTTCCGGCATCGACAGCACCCTACTCTTCTAGAAATTTTTCAAAAAATGTTTCGCGTTAATTGGTCTCCTCTTCGGACGCGTTTTGACATAGTAGGAGCTTCAAGTAATCATTCATCATTAGTTTCGCCTATCATACAACCCCCGATCAATCTTGTTTGGGACAAAACAAGGGTGACCTTTCTCTTTCCGAAGACAACCAAAATTGTCCTTATTATTACCAATGGGTAGTGACAAAGAAAGAATCACCGAAATAAGCAAAGAAGATTGGTCCAAAAGAAAATAATCCTCATAGCCTGTTAAAAGCTCTATTAAAATTAAACTTGCCCCTTCTGATGCGACCGCTCAAGTGACTCCACAAGGACCCTCTCATACTACACCTGAGGTTAGTCCCCGGAAACCCTCCTCAATGAATGCTCAACCTAGAAAAGTTTTGAAGTCCATCCCGAAAACGCAAGGAAACAAACTAGTTGATGAGTTGGATGATGACCAAAAGGTGGATCTTATGATCTCAGTAGAAGCGGAGCCTATTCAGGCTATCCTACAATTGATTCCCTCCCTCAGATATCATGTGCAAGGTCAATAATCTTATTCTCCTTACTCCCAATATTGCCAACACATATCCTACTCACAAAGGAGAGACTTCCATGGTGAAAAAGAAAATATTTTAGGCAATAACCCTCGCGAGATTGAAGCTAAACATTTATTCGCACTCTACAAGATAAAGTACAAATACTTCCACCCAACTGAGTATGTGAAGATAAAGGACCGGTGGGCGATCCCTGAAAATGTCATGATTTGCTTCCCGACTCTTGGAGAAACGCCACTGTTTGTTCATGATCATGAGTTTGTTCTTTATATAGAACTTCAAAAATTGGGGTCTTCACATGCCCTTGACCCTTCTTTAGTTGAGTACTTTCACCTGATTGAAATCTGTTCATCTTAAGCTGGCCCCAACATGTGAGATACCCTTATGGCTTACATTACGGCCTGCAAGATTACTAAGATCGAATTCTTAATGGAGCAGCTCGTCGGAATCTTAGGTGTCGCCAAAAACTCTCACTACCCCTTCTATACTCTATAGCTTGGAAGACAATATAAGGTGATAAAATATTTCTTAGAGGATGATAAGAAATGGAAACAATAGTTCATTTATGTTTACGGGCTGTGGGAGACCGGTTCTGAGAGTTCCAAGGAGATGCCTCATCGACTAATTTTAAATAGACCAGACGAGGTACTTGTTTCCATACTTATACTATTTTTTTGTTCGAATTAGTAAATCTAAAATATTTTCTTGTGAACAACTATAAAAGGGATTGCCAAACCGTTCAAGGACCATGTTGAGTCCGTAAAGAAAGTCTTCAAAACTTTAAACCTCTACGCGAGTGCCAATTGGAGCTACAAGTTCCATAGATGCTTCATACTCTCAAATTTGATTAGGAGCCATCTTTGGAGGTGTGATCCGGGTCAAAAGAAGTCATTAAAGGAATTTATGATACCCCTCTCCCCCGAAAGACGTTGTTCTCAAGCGTTTAGAAGGCTTGGACAATCTTGTCTACCTTCCCACCAGAGCAAGGGCTCCTAGTTATCTGGATACCGGGAAAGAGAATGATACTAAGGATGATGCTGGCTCAGAGGTTGATAGTTGGGAAGAACAAAAAACTGAAGTCTGAGAAAAACAACATGTTGAGGTCTATGAAGAAAACAAAATTGAGGTATTGGGGAAAATCAAGTTGATGTCTGGGAAGAAAACCAAATGGATGTTGATCATGAAGCCGCAGTTGAGGTGAGACCACATGGGGGGGGGGGGGTAAGGTGCTGTCAGGCCAAAGAATTTTTATTCTCAAGAAAAACAGAAGAAAATAGTTCATAGTGTAGAAGACGATGAAAACAAAACTGGTCCAAGTTTGCCCCTTATGAAGAGGGTTTTCATTTTCGACTCGGATTCTGACGGGGAGTTTGTTCTCAAAGAAGAAGAGTCGTTGGTCAAGGGAATCGAGAAGAAATTACAGGGGAAGGCGAAAATCTCTCTCCCTTGCCTCAGCTCATTTTGATGTCTATGAAAATGACTTTGTTGCAAATGAGCTTAACTGGGGACTTCACACTGCTGCTCTCCTCGAAAGGAAAGCCAACCTCAAATATCGCTATAAGAATGAATTCTTTCAAAGAATAGCCGAGGTGAAGAAGTTCAACGCCAAGGTGAAGAACTTTAAAGATGAACTTTCCTGCGAAAAGAAGACTTTTGTTGACCAAAGGAAGACCAAACTGAAGAAGGTAGAGGATGAGCTTGCTTGCGAGAAAGAGGTATCTGTTGAGCGTGTGAAAAGATCACTTCGTTGGAAACTAAACTTTCTGAAGAGAAAGATAATTTTGATGATAAAATCGAGCGTTTTATCACTAAGGATATAAAATGGAACTCCTTTATCGACGGTTTGAAATATTTTGAGAATGTTGTTAAGGACATTGAAAGACTTATCGCAAAAAGCGAGTCCTTGAAGAAGAACTTTGAGGCTGAGAAGAAGAAGTGCCTAGATGCGTATGTTGCTGACTGCGTTTCTCGTCTCGAAAAAAAGGGATGCCAACATATAATCAGCTTTGGTTTTAGAAATGCATGAATACTTTCCTGATTTGAAGCTAGGAAGCCTCTAGCATCGTTTTATAGAAAAGCATCGCCTAATAGATGTTTCTTTGGAGGATTTAATGACTAGCAGTGACTCAGAAATTTCTTATTATGACTCTGGCTCCTCTGGAAAATAGTAAAGAAGATCTTGCTTCCGAATAAATTAGTGTTTATAACATTTTATGTGTGAACTTTATCTTTTTGTGTAACCTCTACTTATTAACCATCTTTTGAGGTCCCTGGTCGGACTATTTGTTAAATTTTTTCTTTGTACAATGTTGTTTTGTTTGTGAAAGTTCTAAATGAAGAAATATTATGGTTATGTTTTATTCTTTATAACTTAATAATTTTACTTCCTTACTTCAAACGTTTTCCTGTGAATACACTCTATACTTTTTTTTTGTAACAAACTCATGCTTTCAACCAAACCTTTTCATATGAAAATTTTATACTTAAAAAATACTCACGTTCTTTTTCCAAAGTTTTTCATATGACAAAGTGAATTGTTGACCAACATCCGCTGGTTGGCCATACTAACTCAAAAACATGAGTATTATAGTCCACCATTTATTAGGTGAATATTATTACCTAGCCTCCATCAGAAAACTTTCCTAGTTCAAAATGATAAACATTGCACTCCAATAATCGTTGGATGGCCTCTTTAGTTCAAAAAAATTAACATTTCCTTCCAACAATCGTTGTATGGCCTCTTTAGCTCAAAAAGATGAACATTTCATTCCAAGAATTGTAGGATGGCTTCTTTAGCTCAAAAAGATGAATATTGCATTCCAACAATCTTTGGATGGCCTATTTAGTTAAAAAAGATGAACATTGTAGAAATTGTTTTAAGATGGCAAATAAATTTTATATATAAGTCGGCTATTAGGGCACTTTGTTTAAACCTTCTTGCGCCACCAGGGTAGGAAATAGTATGCCACAGATACTTACATAAGTTCATAAATAAAATATTTACAACTTTACATATTCAATCCATATAAATCTTAAGGTGTTCAATATTCCAGGGGTGAATAAGATCTCTTCATTCATTGTCTTTACGTCGATATGTCATCGGTTTGACTTTCTTCATTACCATGTATGGACCTTCCCAAATAAGAGCTAACTTACCAAGTTGGTTCTCTTTTGTATGAAGGAACACCTTCCTCAACATTTTGTCTCATGCTTTAAATTCTCGTCTCCTAACCTTTGAAGCATATTGACTTCTCATCAAAGTCTGATAGTGTAGAGAATTCAGTTGTGCCCTTCTTCTTTTTTCATCCACCAAATCTAGCTATGTGCGCTTTCTTTTATCATTTGTCTCCCCATAGTATTCGATGAGTCTATATAAGGTGAATATAGTTTAAGACGGGACCACAGCATCCATTCCATAAACCAGCGCGAATGGTGACTCTTGTGTTGCAGTCCGAGGAGTGGTTATGTAAGCCCGTAAAACTTCTTGTAGGTAATCCGGCTATTTTACAGCCTTACCTTCCAAGTTCTTTTTTAGACCATCCAAAATTGTCTCATATTTGCTTGGGGATGGAAATGTGCTGAGAAGCACTTCTATATCCCCTTAGAAGCACAAAAAGGTTTCATTTCTTTGTTATTGAGTTGTGGTCGGTTGTCCATTGTTATTTTCCTCGGAACCCCAAAACGACAACAAATGTTAGAAACAATAAATCTAGTCACATCTTTAGCTTTTGTCCCTGTTGAAGGTTAAGATCCCACCCACTTAAAGAAATTATCAATTGCGATAATTATTGTCTGTCGACCTCCAGATGCCATTGGTAATGGTTTGACCAAGTCAATACCTCATCGGTTAAATGGTAGGGATTCAGATATTGACTCAAGAGGAACACCTGGTGCATGGATTATTCTACAAAATTTATGCCAGGTGTTACATATATGAACTAATTCCTCAGCATCTGAGGAGAGTGTATGGCAGTAGTACCCTACTAGAGGCTCAACGAACTGCGGGTACAAAACTCTTCGTATCAGTGTTTTGTACCCGCAGTGCGTTGAGCCTTTCTCATCGTGTAGCTCTGAAAGTATCATCTATGATTCATCCCTTCCTAAGCATCGAAGTAGAGGTCGGTTAAAATATGTTTTATACAATATATCTCCGAGGACAACATATCCATATGACTTAAACCGTATTCTTTCATCCATCACCTTGTCAACAGGTAAAACATTGTTAACCAAAAGTTATTTAATCTCACTCCTCCAATGTTTTGCCATACTTGTAGAAATTTGAAAAGCATCAATAGACCCTTCAACTGTTTCAGAAACCCTTACTATAAAAGGATTTTCTTGTGTAATAATCGAAGGGTACTCCTCTCAATAAGAAGCTTTAGCCAAAGAATCAACCCCTGAATTTCCAGCCCTGTGAACATGTTCGTACTTGACACCTTCGAAAGCCAGTGTGAAAGCCTTCAAAGCCCCCAAATACTTTAGTAAATGGTCTTTTCTTGCCTCAGATTGGCTAGATGCATGATTTATAAAAAGCCGTGGATCACTTATTTTAGCAAGTCTCAAACCTGCCAAGGCAGCTTCGTACTCAGCTTCCTTGTTTGATGCTTTAAATCCAAAATGGATGGCTTAATATATTGCAATTCCTTCTGGAGAAACCAACTGCACCGCTGCTCCACATCCTAACGAGTTGGAACCCGAATCTATTCGAATTGTCCACTATGATCCAAAGGTTTCCTCATCAATTTTCATATGTGTTTGCTCAAAATGAAATTCGACTAAAACATCTGCTACCGCTTGTGCTTTGATAGCGGTTCTTGGCTCAAACTTGATATCAAAGTCTTCCAATTCAACCGATCACTTAGTCATTCTTCCTAACATATCGGGCCTTTGTAGCATATTTTTCAATGGAAAACATACTGTATGATGGGCCTGAAAATAAGGTCTTATTTTTTGTGCATCGGTAACTAATGCAAAGGCTAACTTTTCTAAATTCAGATACCACTTCTCATCATCTAGAATACTTTTAATCACATAATACACTGGTCTCAGAAAGTTATCCTCTTCCCGGATCTAAACAATACTTACAACATAATTTGACACTGTCAAGTAGATATACACCTTCTCCCTCGGATTTGGCTTTGTTAAGATGTATTGCAAATAAAGATACTTTTTGATTTGATGAAAAGCTTATGAGCATTCTTGGGTCCAATAGAAACAATTTACTCTTATTAGCACTTGAAAGAAATGAGTGAACTTATCCAATGACCGTGATATGAATCCGTTTAACGATGTCATTCTTCATGTTAGGATTTATACCTCTTTGATCATTCTGGGTGGTGCCATTGTGTTCAGAGCCTTTAGCTGTACTGGATTTGCTTCTATACCATGCTCACTGACTATGTACCCTAAGAACTTTCCGGATCTTACCCCAAATGTACACGTTATTGGATTCAACTTGAAATTTAGACAAGTTAGCAAAAGTTTCTTCTAGATCTTCCAAATAGTTCTCATCTCTTGCACTCTTGACTAACATGTCATCGATATACACTTCTACATTTATCCTAATTTGAGTATCAAAAGCTTTGTTTACTAAGCGCTGGTAGGTTGCTCCAGTATTCTTTAACCCAAACGACATTACCTTATAGCAATGTAAACCCCTTCCGGTGTTGAAAGTAGTACTCTCATAATCTTTAGGGTTCATTCATATATGATTATACCTAACATAAGCATCCGTGAAAGAGAGTAGTCGATTTCCAGAGGTTGATTCAACTAACTGATCTATTTAGGTACATGAAAAGGATCTTTGGGGCAACGTTTGTTTAAATCAGTGAAATCTACACACATTTGCCATTTGTCATTCTTTTTCTTTACTGTGACCGGATTAGTAGTCCATAAAAGATATTGTTACTCGCGTATGTGATCCACTTTAGTCAAACGATCCACCTATGCTATCATAGCCTCGTATTTTTCTTGAGAAAAAAATCCTCTCTTCTGGATCATCGGACGAACATTACTTCGCACTGCTAGAATATGATAAATAACATTCGTTGGGACCTCTGTGACATCCTCTGTACATCATGCAAACAAATGTAATTTTGTTGATAAAAATTTGATTAAAATTTCTTTTACCTCCAAATATAGCTTTGTGCCGATTTTGAGACTTTTTCCAGGAGAAAAGACATGGTCCTCGAAGCTGTATTCTGGGACCATGAACCAGGGCTTCCCTCATATCATCTACGGGATCAGATCCTAAGCGAACCCCCACTGACTGATATTTTTTCTTTGATTTAACCCCTTTAATTTTTTTAATGGCCAAAGTTTCTCGATAACATTCTCTTGCCATCTTCTGGCTGTTTTTAACTGTTCCTACATTGTTTCTCATAACATGTTTTAGACATTGAGAACGGTTGATGGTACATCGTGCATTTTAGACAACCAGGACCTTCCGAAGATAGGATTATAAGATGTAGCGATATCTACCAAAACAAAAAAGACTGTAACTACGTTTTTGAACGGTCCCCGGCCCAGTTCAACTCTACCCTTAAATTCTCCGACTACCTCAGTTGTAGCCCTGGTAAATCTGACTATCGTTCGACCGATCGTAGAATCGTCGGTGGGTTTTTGATCTGGTTGTAAGTACTCATAAACATAATGTTGGCCGAACGAGGGTAAAAAACACTGTTAGTCCTCCATGTTTACCACATGTATCAACATAGTCCCTTTCGTTAGCTTCTGCATAAAACTCATCCCCTTCGTTTTAAAATTTTGCAAATATAGCCCCCCCCCCCCCCCCCCCCCCCCCCCCGCACATATAAACCATTTAAAAAGTGACACGTGACACTTAAATTCTAAGTTTTGTATCACATTTGGTCCCCCAGAATATGCGGAGGGACTAATCATGCAAATTTTTAAAACGAAGGGGATGAGTTTTATGTAGAAGTGAATGAAAGGGACTATGTTGATATAAGTCGTAAACATGGGGGACTAATAGTACTTTTTAGCCACTGAACTACGAGTATCGATTAGAATTTTTCATATCTCGTTCCCAACTATCTCTGCCACGATGACTACCGCATCTTCCTGTGGACTAGCAACATCTCTCAATTCATCATCTTTGAAACAGAGTATTGAAGATGGACTTCTATACAAATGTGGTGAAGTGCCTGCTTCTAGTTGTGTTGCTAGACTAACTATATGTTTCTTCCAAGAATAATTTGATATTCCTGCAATTGTATTTCCTCCAAAAATGGTTAGTAATTCAAAGAAAGTACACAGTTTACTAACCTTTTCTCTCACCATCGGCTCTTCCATTATATTTATGTTGTTTCTGCCTGGTTTTGGGTCTAAGTACTAGGTGGAAATGTCGAATGCATCAATAAATTCTTCAGCAATTTTTTCGATATCATTAAAACATCTTCTTGCTTTGGAATAGCTTATTGTTTTGAAGAAACTAAAGAATTATTCTTTGCAAATGCAGTTAACGTCCCATTTTCGATCAAGTATTGTATCGTTTTTTTGAATGCCACACAGTCTTTCATATTGTGCCCGATATCCTCGTGATACTACAATATTTATTTTTTCTGTTCTCCTTTGGAGTATGCATCGGAAATGTTTTACAAAAATGCACATGCGAACGTACTTTCTCGAAGATAGTCGTCACATAGTTAGTTAATTCGGCAAAGTAAGCGGGTCAGATCCACTTGTTTGACATGGGTCAGACATATTGATGAGTGTTGACGACAACTGTATATATTTTCATTATTGGAGGTGCCTGACTTATAAGTTGAACAGGTGCTCGAGGTCGGACCACACTTGCTGATTGCGACACATGTTGTCGAATATTTTCTCGTGGTGCATTTCTTCATACTATTGTTGGGTCTTGGTAAAATTGATTCGGATAAAACTGTGACATGGACTCTAACTCTGATTGTCTTGTTTCTTATACCAAAATTGGATTTTATATATTATCCAGTAATTCTCCGAACGTCATAGCCTATGTTTTCACAGCGTTATCCTTCATTACCCCAGGAAGTAGACCCATTTGGAATGCAGCCAGAGCCACTTTGTCCATGCACATCAGTTTATCATCATCGTCATAATTAATCATGAAATTCTTGAACCGTTTGATGTGGCTATCCGGATCTTGTGTCCATCGAAATTTTCCAGTTTAGAAATATTGACCCACTTCAGAAGATGGCCATACATAATTTCCGGGGATATTGGGGATGATCTCCAATTATATCTCATTTGATACGCATTTTCACCCAGACCTTCATTCACCGCTGGATACAAACCTTCCTCGGACACGATTGTAAATTGATTACTCACACAATAATCCTGGTTGTGGCTGCCATACTAAATTTACCTACGAAGAGTTATCTGTTCTTGCCAAGTTATTTTATCGGGCTATTCAGAATGCAACATTTTCTTTCCATGATGATGCTTTCCTTCCTCGAACCCTTTGTTCTTCTTGGAGCTCGATGAAAAACTTTGTGTCCCTTCAATTTTTTTTCATGATTTGTTTTATCTTGAGTATCCGTGTCTGAAAACAAAGATTCATCTGAACTAAAAGACGAATATTCGATGGATTATGTGGACTCATAGTGTTGTCCAGATCTGGCTCGTCTTTTAGAAGAACAATGACTTCTTTTCTTATGCCTCTCCTCAGACTGAGAAACATTTTGCACTGGGTCTGCTATTGTTCGTTCTCGTCGGACCTCAGAATTCATTCTTTTCGAACTGATTATTGCTTCCTTTTCGGCATTCAGCCTCTCAATATCTTCTAGTAATTCTTTTCGTCGAGCTACGAAGACAAATTCTTCGAGTAGCTCTTCAACATATCGATCATTATTGTTTCCTTTATTTGTTAATTGTTCCTCGATCATGAGATCTCCAAATGAGTTTCCGATCGCATGGTTTTTCAGATCAACCTCTAGCTCTTCACGGACTTCACTCCCCATTGCTCTTACGATGTTTCAAGATTAATATTGTGGTTTTGGAATGATGATTTTGCCTATCAATCGTCTTCCCACATACGACGCCACTGATGAATTCAAATATTTTTTAGTTATCAATACTGCCAAAACTATGTTCATATGGGAGCGTATGTCAAAGAAATATTCATATTGGGTGTTTTTAGAAAGAGAAACCGAATGAATATAGAGAGAGAGAAAAAAAGAGACAAAAGGAATAAATGTAGCAATCATTGATTAATCATTGGCCCTTTTCCCAAAAAAGGGAATGTCCTTTATATTGTACATGAGGTAAGTTATGAAATTACATATTTATCACTATTAAGTGGATCTTTCTCACCACTCATTTACAATTCATAAGCATTTACTAGTTATTACATTTGACCCCCTCAATCCTTATGTTTGCTTTAGACTAGTCATTGGCAATTAATTACACCAATTTAATCCTTGTATTTATTATATTAAAGCTTATTTACCATCATATTTTCCTTCCCTTATAAATAAGAACTAAAAGTATCTCATTTTTAGCTATTCAAGATCAAATTATTAGTGTTGATAATCTGCCAAAGTTTCCAAAATCCTTAAATTAAAAGATATTGTTGCCAATAGTAATAACAAATATGGTTGTTTTGGAAAGAAAATTTTTAGTGTAGACATTATTGAGAATCGGGACCAACTACTTTATGTTAAAGTTGAACATAATACCTTGGATAAGCAGTTTACTATAACCATTGTCTATGCTAAATGCTTGGGAACTCTAAGAACACAACTTTGTCACAATTTAAGAAATTTAGTTGATAATCCAATGGGAATGGTTGGTGATAGAAGATTTCAATGTTATCTCTAATGCTCAAGAGCAACTATCATGCTCTTCTCTATGTTTGAAAAGTATAAATGAATTCATGAATGCAATACTTGATTGCATTCTTAAAGATGCATGTTATATAGGTTCTAAATACACATGGACAAACAACATGAAGTGGAAGAAGCTAGATAGAGCCCTGTATAATGTTGTTTAGTCTAATTATTTTGATGAAACTAAAGTTAAACATATGATAAGGATTGGATCTGATCATACTTCTATATGCATCTCATTATCTGTTGAAACAAGAAAAGAATTAGTGTTTAAATTTGAAAATATGTGGGTTTACATCATAAATTTCTTAGTATGGTTGATATAAACTGGAATGCTAATATGGAAAAATCTCTTATATATTATGTTTGGAACAAACTCAAAAGATTAAAACATAAGCTAAAGACTTTGGGTATGTTTTTTTATGTCATCTTAGAGTATGAGGAAGAGGTAAAGCTCTTGGGAAAAAATTTGAAGAATCAAGGAACATTGGTTATAAAGTAAAGTCATCTAATACTCAAGATAACCATCTCAGGCTGCTCGCTAGGGAAGAAGCATATTGGGATTAAAGAAGTAACACAAAATAGCTTAAGCATGAGAATAAACATAATTCTACATTTCATCAATACATTAAAAAGACAAGAAGAAAGAACATAATTAAAGGAATCATAAATGGTAACTCATGGATTAATGATCAAGGACTTTTAGGTTACTTTTTAGTTAATTATTTTAAACGTATTTTAGATGTTTTAAATATCAAAGTGAAAATCTTGAATTACAAAACTACATACCTAAGGTTATAAATGATGAGGATAATAGATTACTTATAAGGTTACCTACTGAAACTGAAATCCATGTTATAATTAAAGGTCTTAGCCCAACAAGTGTAGTTGGTATAGATGAATTTAATGGATTTTTTTTCTAATCGTGCTAAAATACTATATCAAATGACATATGTGATGCTATTAATTCCTTCTTTATTGGCCAACTTATCGCTAACGACATATTTGCGATTGCAATAAGTCTAATCCCTAAGGTTAATGATCCTCAAACATGGAACGACTATAGGCCAATTAGTCTTTGTAATTTTCTAAACATAATAATATCCAAAATACTTGATGAAAAATAGTAGTGAAACATGTCTATTTTGATTAGGATATTAATATCCAAAATCCCGAGTAACATAGTGGTTTTGGAACATAGTGATATTAATATCACTGACTTATTTGTTTAAGTCATGGATCATTTCTTAGGCTAAAAGTATATTTTCGTGTATTCTTCTACCATGAACAAAACCACTATGTTACTCAGTATTTTGGATATTAATATCCTATTCAAAATAGACATGTTTAACGCTTTTGATAGGCTTTCTATCAAGTTCATTCTTAAGACCATGTAATTGTTTGCTTTAATCTAAGGTTCATAGGATGAATAACTAAAAGCATAAATTCAATCAGTTTCTCGATTATAATTAATGGAGAACTTAAAGGATTCTTAAAATCATCTAATGGTGTTAGACAAGAGGATCCTATATCCCTAAGTCTTTTCATCATTGTTGAGGAGAAAATATAAGAAGTCTAAAAAATCTATTCAATATTAGGCAGACCATGAGATATGCTACTAGGAGTTCAATTGTAATACATTGTTTAGCCTTTGCAGATAATAATATTATCTTCACAAATGGCTCTTCTTCAAGTACTAACATGTTGGGTCAATTGCTGCAATATTACCAACATATTTCAGGTCAAATATAAACAAAGACAAAATCAAAGATATGACTTAATATTTATTCTGCAAAACAGCCTCATTTTTAGAATTGTTATGGACAGATAACTATGCGATAGATATCCTAGAATGTAATAGTTTACCGTTATCCTAGAATGGGGTAATCGTCTTCAGATTTCTTATTCTTGCAAGCTATGGCTCAAGTTTAAAGAAAAAACAATATTTGGTCCAAATACATGTTCTCAATATACTGTCATATTTATCATCCTCTGCAAGTAAGCTACTTCAATCAGCACTAAACAATATGGAAAAATTTAATGAGTATTGGAGAAGTTTATGAGGAGTTTATATACTGAAAATTAAAAAAATGTGATCTGGAATTTGGCTTGATAAGTGGTGTACTACCAAGCCCCTGATTTAATTATTTAAGGATGAAAATAATAATTGATATAAAAAAGAAAAAGTTAATTTCAATTGGAGTGGATAGGGTTAGATACTTGAAAAATTGATAAATTTTATCCGACCTTATAATATCAAAACAATTGAGAATTTTCATATTAAGGAATCAAATACCGATGAAATCATATGGCCCTTAGCATCAGATGGTATTTTCTTCATAAAAGACACTTGGAACAAGTTGATATTCAAAAATAAAATCTAACTTGTATAAACAGACTTGGAACAACATAACTCCTATGAAATGTTATTTTCCTCTTATGAAGAATCTTACATCCATGGATACCCGTGGAGTCTGACCTACAAAAAAGACACTTTTCTTTAGCATCACAATACCAATTATGTGACAACTGATAATCCATTAGTCATTTGTTTGTATAGTGTGATATGTCATGGAAAGTTTGGAGTTACTTTGCTGGTCTTTTTAGTATTACTCTTAGCCAATATATGACGCTAACACATCTTATACGTTGTTGGGTCTAGTCAATTGATAAAGATATGCATATTTGTATTATCATCCCTCTAATTCTTTGTTGGGTCATTTGGAAAGCTAGGAATTATGCTAAACATAAAAAACTAAGCTACATTGTTATAGCTATTATACTGGTTTATTAAGAAAATTATCAATGGCTTAGATAATTCTAACATGTCCAAAAAGATTCATTGGTCTAAGGACTCTAAAGTTACCCCTGAGCTTGGTCGTTTAAACCAATTATCAAAGAAAAAAATCAGTCTTATACTCAATTGGCAACCTTCATTGGATATCAGATTAAAACTCAATATTGATGATTCATGTAGTATAAATAATGAGGCTTCAGGTGGTGGGCTTATTAAGAATAATTCTGAAGATATAGTTGTTTCATTTGGTAGAATCTACGGAAAACAAACACCAATTATAGTAGAAAGCATTATTAGATGGTTTAATTATGTAAAGAAAATAATTCCAACAACATTGATATATAATTAGACTTCATAGTTCTGATTGAAATGTTGGTCCAATGCAAGCTCCATGGTTCTTACCATCACTGATGGACTGCTGTAGGAAGTTTATTACTTCTTCTATGACTCTTATATATATATTTCAAGGGAAAAAACCATGTGGGTGACTGATTGCTATGTGGACATCAATATGCAAAATGAAATCTGACTTCAACCAAAGTCAAGCTTCTAACAAAATCTTGAGTGTAGGTTACTTTTCAGTTTGACATCCATAATAATATAATAATATATCGTCCGCTTTAGGCTAGAGGACCCTCACGATTTTATTTTTGGGTGTATTCCCAAAAATCCTCGTAATTGCTAAGATATCATTTACTTATATATCGTATATTATTTTCAATCTAAGCAATGTGGGATAGAGGACAAAGTTAGAACACTGAGCTTATCCTAATACAAGTTCTTTTTTGCAGGATTTAAGGTTTCACAATATTTAAAAGTGAAATCAAAATGGAATATCAGATCAGTACCTTGACATGGAATTGTTTGAGAAGACTTCAATAAGTCAGGGCTTGATGTTAGAGGACGTTTGAAGAAATAAGGATGAAATCTCTGGAAATGAAGCTTCAAACTTAAAAGAATTTCGTTACATATGGACAAGAAGTCGTATCAACCTACTCGTGCTTCATAAACATTTTTAGTGAAAAAGAATGATCAACTCACCTTGTGGTTTTGTTGCCGAAAAAAAGAGAATTGATCCATTTCAACTTGTACTTAATTTACCGTTTTATTTTTTGTATTGTCGACTAACTTTTCGATAATAATACTATGGACCTAAACATTGAATTTGGTCAATCTAATTGTAGGTAAGTCAATATATAGTTTTTGAATTAGATATAAAAAATAATAATATTAAAATCATATCTTAATTAAATAAATAATAATTCTAAATAATACGATAAGATAGGATGAAAAACTATAAAAAAAATTGATGAGACATTTCAATTATTAAATTTATAATTTTTATCTAGAATATTAATAGGAGTAGATATTTTTTTTGGCTAAGAACCCTAGTTACTGAACAAAGTTAGTTACTTGTTTCTAAATTGTCATTTAAATTGTATTTATGTTGAAATTATTGTTTTTTTTTGGTTTTGGTTTTTTTCTTTTGTATTTATATCACTAGTAATGATAGAAGTAAAAAAAAACAAATAATAATGACCAATAGTATAACAAAATGATCGGCTTGATACAAAAATTAGATAAATTTCAGTTTTAAAATTAACCACGATCTCTAATCATATTTGAGTAGAAATATTATTTAAGTTGTAATGTCCATATTCAACCCCCTTAGCTCAGTCAAGCCAACAATATTAGTATATGTTATCTTCACCGCGGTCTCAAACCTCGATTTTGTAAATTGTCATATTTCGACATTTTATAAATTGATTAATTTTGATATTTTCTATGAGGTCAATAGGTTTGATCATGACTTTATACGATTTAATAATACAAGTAGTTGGTTGGTCTGTTCTAGGTTTAAGAGTTTCCGGTATATCGAATAGAAACCCTGCATGTCTACTCTACATGTTATGGTCGGTCTTCGTTAATCACATTAAGGGTCGTGTTCAGTAGAAATAACCTTAAAGTTACCAAACATACCTACTACTAATCATAAAATTAAGCTGATTTAATCAAATGTAGTTAAGAAATACTTAACAATTTAATATACCAACTGCGATGTTCCCTCTTCCTATATTATAACGGGGCAGTTCATTGTACACAGCAGCATGTGAAATATTCTTATAATCTTATAAATTGATCTTTTGATACCAAACATATTGTCATCAAAACAGGAGACCAAATAATAGAATCTTTAGTCACGCATTTTAATCCGTCAATCAAACACTAATCCGTGATTAATTAATCACGGATTAAAATGCGTGACTAAATAATTAATTAATAATTTTGCGAAGATAAACAACTAGCCGCAATATAATATTTAATATTTTATTGACGGTAGCTTGATAAGTCCATACTCCATATTATACAACTTATACATATTGGATTCTACTGATTATAACAATAATTTGGCTCAACAATTATTTTAATGATTATATCTATCCTCGTTCAAAATCAAAACTATTTAGTAATTGTATTTGAGAAAATATAAATAACTATATTTTGAGAGTATATTATTGGTAATATTAAATTTTTTTATACTTACTATAAAGATATTTTATGTTTGTCATTGCAACTTTTTTTTTCTCAATCGATCAAATTTTATTTTCGATTTGAGATTTGTTTTTTTATATAATTTCTTTTACAGTTTGTCGGTTGTTTGTATTTTTTTTTGTTTTTCTGCATTTATCGGTTCCCATGTGATTTTTCGTTATCTATTTTTGATATTTTTTACGGTGCTAATTTATTTTATTGTTATTTTATGATTATATGAGTTTTTTTAGTTATGATGATTATTTAATTTCATACATTCATACTGTTGTGAATGAGTCGAATAGTGCCTTGAGAATGTACTGTGTCCGGCAGTTCGAATAGTGCCTTGACAGTGTATTGTGTCCGGCAGTTCGAATAGTGTCTTGACAGTGTATTGTGTCCGGCAGGACAGTTTTGTGTTGTGATAATGATATTGTCCAATCACTTCAAAAGAGCTACTCCAGTGGTATGAGCCCATTATGCCCATAGTCTAGTAAGTCTATTAATTCCCTATAAATAGATTACTAGGGCAACACAAAACACAATCTGAAATCTGTAACCTTTTCTATCATAGTGAAACTCTTTTCTCTGGCGGCGCCCGTGGACGTAGACAATTGTCGAACCACGTTAAATCCCGTGTTTCATTTAAATCTTTCATTCGCATATATTTTGTGCTTGAGCCATTTTTGTGATAATTGCATAGTATTTTATAACAAAATTGGTATCAGAGCCACGTGGTGAAATTAGGGCTTTTGCAATTAGGGTTTCACAATGGCGTCTACAGCAACAAAATACATGATTGAAAAATTTGATGGGGGATCCAGCTTTGCGTTGTGGAAGATTAAACTGAAATCTTCATTGGTACTGCAAGGGCTGTGGAGGGCTGTGGAAAATAAGTTACCAGAAGAGATGAAAGAAGAGGAGAAACAAGATCTTCAAGAAAGGGCTTTGTGCTGGATTTTAATGAGTGTGAAAGACAATGTGCTTCGCGAGATTAGTGGTGAGAAGACTGCTGCCTGCGCATGGAGAAAGCTAGGAGATCTTTACTCAGAGAAATCAGTAGTAAACCGATTATATTTGAAGAAACGTTTGTATGATTTCAGATTGAAAGAAGGTACGTCCATAACAGAGCACCTAGATAATTTTAAATCAATTATAATGGACTTGGAGAACATAGATATCAATATTGAGGATGAGGATCAAGCTTTGTTTGTATTGAGATCGTTACCAGCTCCCTATGAAAACTTCGTAGATACCATTATGTATGGTAAAGATAAGTTATCGCTAGCAGATGTCAAAGGGGTACTGAAATCAAAAGAGATGAGACAGTTGCAGCCAGACAATCAAGCTGAAGGGGAAGGTCTTATGACTAGGGGAAGATCTAAAAGCAAAGCTAGTTCTTTAAGAAGGAAGAACTTGAGGTCCAAGTCAAGGGTGAAGCACTCAAACTGTTATGAATGCGGTGAGCAAGGTCATTATAGGAGAGATTGTCCGAAACTGAATGGTAAGAAGGGAAATCAAAAGGAAAATGCAGCAAACATTGTTGAAGGTGTGAACGATTCCGACGATAGTGAAAACAGTGGTAAAGGAGATGTATTGTCCGTGAGTTCAGACTTTGGGCAAAACTCTTGGGTACTCGATACTGGCGCTACATATCACATGTGTCAGTTCAAGCAGTGGTTTGATACGTACAAGCCAATGCAGGGAACTGTCTATTTAGGGAACAATCATTCGTTGACTGTTGGTGGTATTGGTAACGTCAGAATCAGAATGTTTGACGGGGTTGTTAGAATCTTGACGTGCTGGCATGTTCCTGGGTTAAAAAGAAACCTGATTTCTCTTGGGACTCTAGACTCTCGGGGTTACAAGTACCATGCAGAAAATGGTGTAATCAGAGTGACAAAAGGCTCAATGGTATGCATGAAAGGTAGTTTGCAGAAGGGTCTTTACATTCTCCAGGGGAGTGTTGTTATGGGCGATGCTGCAGTAGCATCATCAGGGAGTAATAGCCAAAGTAGGCAGGATCAAAATAAGTTGTGGCATTGGCGTCTTGGTCACATGAGTGACAGAGGATTAGCTGTTTTGGGAAAGAGAGATTTGTTGAAAGGGTATAAAGCAGAATCATTGGGATTTTGTGAGCACTGTGTGTTTGGTAAACAAACTAGAGTCAAATTCAGTAAATCGGCTGTAAGAAAGACTAAAGGCACAATGGACTACATTCACTCAGATCTTTGGGGTCCAAACAGAATTCCATCCAAGAGCGGAGCCAGATACTACATGAGTTTGATTGATGATTATTCAAGGATGGTGTGGGTTTATTTTCTGAAAACGAAAGATGAGGCATATTCAACCTTTGTCAAATGGAAGACGATGATTGAGAAGCAAACATGAAGAAAAATCAAACGTCTTAGGACAGATAACGGGTTAGAATATTGCATTCGTGAGTTCAACGAGTTCTGCGAATCTGAGGGAATAGTGCGCCATCGCACTTGTTCTAGAACACCACAACAGAATGGAGTCGCAGAAAGAATGAACAGAACACTTTGTGACAAGGCACGAAGTATGCTCTCACATTCCGGTGTGGGAAAGGATTTTTGGGCTGAAGCTATCAATACAGCGTGTTACTTGGTGAATCGGTCTCCATCAACGGCTATTGATTGTAAAACTCCTTTTGAGATTTGGTCTGGATCGTCGGCTGATTATGAACATTTAAGGGTGTTCGGTTGTCCTACGTATGCTCATGTGAGAGATGGTAAGCTTGAGCCGAGGGCAAAGAGATGCATATTTCTAGGATATGCTACTGGAGTGAAGGGATATAGGTTATGGTGTACCTCTCCAAAGTCTCCAGGTTTTCTCATCAGTAGGGACGTTACTTTTAATGAGTTTGCTTCGATAGACAGTCAGAAGGAAGTAGGAGAAATGGTCGAATCAGGATCGATTGTGAGTAAACAGGTGGAGCTTGAAGTAGAATCAGTTCCTAGCAGGTCCAATAATTCAAGTGGTTCTGAGGTGGATCCAGAATCAGGAGGTGAAGCGACAGCATCAGATGATAGTGATGATGATACGCCTGAACCAGAACAACAACCTTATAGCATAGCATTGGGCAGAGAAAGAAGAGATATTAGACTTCCAAAAAGGTATGCGAATCTAGTTGCATATGCTCTGTCAGTTGCAGAAGAAGTTGAGATGCAGGAACCTAGTAGCTACAGAGAAGCTAAAACGAGTTCAGAGGCAGATCGATGGATTGGTGCTATAGGGGAAGAGATTGAATCTCTTCAAAAGAATACTGTGAACGTTGGCTTAACTTTTAACAAAACCGATATTGGTGAATCGCTGAATGATGTTGCAGGATCATTGGTTGGTTTTGTTGATTCTGATTTTGCAGGTGATATGGATAAAAGAAGATCTCTGATAGGATATGTATTTACTCTAGCTGGGAGTGCGATCAGTTGGAAAGCACAGTTGCAAGCTACTGTAGCTTTGTCTACAACAGAGGCAGAGTACATGGCGGTAACAGAAGCAGTTAAAGAGGCAATATGGTTGCAAGGTTTGGTGGCAGATTTGGGCTTGGATAGGACTACTACAAAAGTGTTTTGTGACAGTCAAAGCGCCATACACCTTACAGGGAACCATATGTACCATGAGCGTACAAATCACATAGATGTCAGGTATCATTTTATTCGTGATATAATATCAAAGGGAATTGTTGATGTGAAGAAAGTGTCTACACACGATAATCCAGCAGATATAATGACCAAGGCAGTATCAGTTCGAAAGTTTAGGGAATGCCTAAACTGGATCGGTGTTCGCAGTATAGAGTGAATTCCTTAAGGGCATTTGGTGAGTCAGAAGAAGAGAAGATTCTTTGTTGATAGTGAAGAAAGGATATTCGCCTCAAGGGGAAGATTTGTTGTGAATGAGTCGAATAGTGCCTTGACAATGTACTGTGTCCGGCAGTTCGAATAGTGTCTTGACAGTGTATTGTGTCCGGCAGTTCGAATAGTGTCTTGACAGTGTACTGTGTCCGGTAGGACAGTTTTGTGTTGTGATAATGATATTGTCCAATCACTTCAAAAGAGCTAGTCTAGTGGTGTGAGCCCATTATGCCCATAGTCTAGTAAGTCTATTAATTCCCTATAAATAGATTACTAGGGCGACACAAAACACAATCTGAAATCTGTAACCTTTTCTATCATAGTGAAACTCTTTTCTCTGGCGGCGCCCGTGGACGTAGACAATTGTCGAACCACGTTAAATCCTGTGTTTCATTTAAATCTTTCATTCGCATATATTTTGTGCTTGAGCCATTTTTGTGATAATTGCATAGTATTTTATAACACATACAAATGTTTTGACAATTATATGAAAAATAATTATTTTTTTGTTAACAGATTTGGGTACACAATTATTTGTTAACTAGTTAGAAAAATATGTTATAGATGATTGCATAAAAGGCTTACAAAAATACGTTATAGTTGGTTACAGAAAAAAAGGTTGCGAAATTATGTTGTATTAGCCACTACATTGATTTACGAAATTAAGAACATTTATGGTTGCGTAATTGGGAAGTGCATTTGGTTGCGAAAATAGAAATTACATGTACTTCGGTTGCATAATAACTATTTATTCTTTTGTGTTTAGGTTGCAGATTTATGTGAAAGTTGGGTGTGAAAATACAAATAATTTTTTTCAGTTGAAACTGAAAACCAAAAAATAACAACGAAAAATACAAAAACGAAAAAACTGAAAAAAAAAACTTTGAAGTGATTTTTTCACACATCAAAAGAAGAGTCTTCTTGTTTAGAGTCTTCTTATTTCTCCTATTCTTTTTCCTCTTCTTCATCAACTTCTTCTTTGTTAAACTTTTCTTTTACTTCACTAAACTTTTCTTTTTTTCCACGAGCAGGACAATGATCGTCATTTGGGTCATCTTTATCTCCAAAATATTCTGAAATATTATGGAGAAAAATCTTCATCGGGGAAATATAAAATTTCATCATCAAAAGAATATGAAGAGTACTTTTTATGGTTGTCACATTCGAGTTTTTTTTATTGTTCTAGTGGTCTATTAATTGGGGATAAGTCATCATAATTGTTGAAACTGGGTTCATCACCAGATGAGAAAATAATCATAGGAGTTATGTTTGAAATAACACAGTTACGTAAATTGAATTTATAGTAAAAAAAGTTAAGAGCCATACACTTAGTAATTAAATTTTACTTTTTTTTGACATAACCCTTGTAGTAATTGTCATGTTGATGATGATTTATCTACTTTTTTTCAAAGAAAATAATTAATTACCCTATAAAAAATTACTAACAACTTCAAATAATGATATGATAAAATATGTGGAAAGATGGTAACTTAAATTTATATTAATAGTTTAAAATTAGATATTTTTTAGTTATGAAAGTAACTATTTCTTAATTGGGTGAGAAATTACGTTATAATAGGTCGTGAAAATAGAGAACAATTGTGAAATAATACTAGTGTAATTGGTTGCGAAATTACATAATGATAGGTTGCGCGATTACGTTTTAACTGGATGCAAAAAAAAAACTTTTGTTGCATAAAAATAGATATATATTATGAAAAAATGAAATTGTCATTGGGGTGTGAAATTATGGTTTAATTGGTTACGAAATTAAATTAAAAATGGGGTTGTAGTTTTGAAATAACAATATATAAATAAACGATAAAAGAAAATTAATACTCGAAAAATGTAGTTTGTAAACATAAAACAATTAACAAAAAGTATACTTAATCTTTTATGCTCTTCTTTTTTATTCAAGATCTTATTTTGTTTTATGCAATATGTCATTTTGAATTATTTTTTATAATAGTTTTATTTTTCTTTATTAGTTTTTGAACACGTTTTTTAAGATAGAGGTAGAAAAGAACCTACTGATATTCTGCTAAAGGGAGGAGTTTTGCCAGAAATATGCAATCAGATAATAACATTACGAGGGATTGTGTAACTAGTTTTGAATCAGAGAAAAGAACCAGAGTCAGGGTAAGTATAATTAACATTTGTCAATTTATCTTTCAAAGCTTAGTTGGTTTGTACCAAGATGGCATAAATATCTTCACGAGGTGTCGACCTAGAGTGAGCTTGTTGGACGTCTTTTCATGTCTCAAGTCTACAACAATTAGAGGTTTGTGTGATGGATTTTTCATATTTTACTTTTGCTAATAGGACATCGGATGGGAAAATAATATGTAAGAGAATACCTTCGGGAACATGATAGTGATAGTTATGGGCCTCATACAAATAAAGGTTACTTTCCAGTAAGGTCATATTCTTATGCTTAATCTTAATAATAGTAAGGCCTGATTTTGGTAGAACGATTTTACTAGGACAACTAACTAACTAAACATTATCTCCATATCTTTTTATAGAAGAATTAATGTTATTAAAGTCATCCGTCGAGGAGTCTTATGACATTGTTAGCTTTGTACCATTATTAAAGGTCATAATCTTATTCACATCTTTACATTGTCGATAACTAAACATCCGAATTATTAAAGTAACAAGTTATTATTCGAGATTCGAACGATATTATGAATGAGAGCAACAAAACTGTAAAAGATGACAAATAGTTCAAACGCAAGCAAGTAACCTAAAAACCCAACAAAGTGCAGTTGACTGTGGTGCAGTCAATAAAATATTTTTCGAAAATAGATTCATAGTGGAAACTACGGACGAATCGCTTAAAAACTAAGTTACTCTTTCTAAAGAAATGAAGCAAATATTGAAAACTAAATAAGAGCCTCGATTCTTCATCCACCATCCACCGTCGATTACAAATGATGAACAATTATAATATTTTATTAAAAACAATAATTCTCTCTCTAAAATATCTCTGTCGAATATCTATTAGATACATACAGTATTCCAACTAGTCCAATCAAACATCATTACTATTTATTTATCAGAAGTCATTTTCTCATTTGAAAAATTGAGTCACTAATAATCAATAAAATTATTTTATAATTATCATTCACTTTTCTTTTTTCATATAAACTGATTTAAAAGTTAAATTGTTTATAAAGATATATGTATCCATCGATATTTTACTTGTAATTTTTGAAAGCAATTAAATTCTAGAAAGGATCCAGAAATTTAGACACTTGTAGATGATCAACGAGTTAGTCAAAGCTGAGGAACTCCTGCGTGTGGAAAAAGCGGACGGAGTAAAACATTTCACGCGCTTTAAACACGGCCGCCACCAGTTGGCGCCGACCACCTTCTCCATAACGATGTCCTTTACAATCTACCTTTTTGAATTTAAGGCTTGTCCCCACTGTTCTCTTTTTATACTAGCTACGCGAATTCAAATACGACGAATGCAGTAGAAAGTTTAAATTTCTCTTTCAAATTGCAACCTATAAATTTAGTTTTGGAAAAGTTTGCTCATCAAATTTGCAACTATAACA
Organism: Limnanthes douglasii subsp. nivea; assembly: GCA_036936605.1. Lineage (NCBI taxonomy): Eukaryota > Viridiplantae > Streptophyta > Magnoliopsida > Brassicales > Limnanthaceae > Limnanthes > Limnanthes douglasii. Next base: position 209,252,261 of record JAUPFV010000005.1, on the reverse strand, counting down.
ACGATAGATGTTTAAGTTTGACATTACTTATACGAAGAAGGATTAAAGAACGGTAAAAGCTATAAACAACTTCATTTTATTAACTACCGTTTTGAATTTAAAGTAAAGATTTGATGTTATATAAAATAACCTTTTTTTTTGGTGAACATGAATATATTAAAATTTGATTTTTTTTCAATCGGGAACTATTATTGATAATAAGATAGTCAAATGAATTTACAACAATTCCTATGTTTTAGAAAATAGATCCAAAAATAGGTCTTGATTTAAAACTCCATGTGAACTAAACAAAGAATTGGAGCCAAGCAAAAGAGTCAACCGAGTCTCAACCTGAATCACTTAGAGAAACTCGAAACTAACTAGAAATCCTAGTATTTTTCATCATAATTCAGAGATTAACAAATGAACAACCACCATTCGAACTAGCCTCATCAGTTGCTTTCAAATCTGATAGCCTTCAAAGAAATCGGAAACCTTAGCAAAACATCACGCAACTTCATGATTATAGTTTTAAAGTAGTTCGAGTCAAGCAGAACGAGCGAACAAGGTCCAGGGTTTAGATGAATCTCCTTAGAGTACCTTATCTTGCGCGGCGTAATCCTTTGATTAATTCGAAGGAGAAAGCTAACCAAAGTAGGTTTAGAAATGGGAGAGAGATCCCAAATTACTGGGAGCTTGATCGCTGGAGAAATCAAGGGGATTTTTCAATTCGAGAGCATCCAAAAGAGAATGCTAATCATCTTCGACCAATTTAGGCTTTGAGAATCAGCAACAAGCAAGCCTCCAATTTCATAGAAAAGAAGAAGCCCTAGAGCACTTCAATCCCAAATCAAAAAATAACAAGGAAACTAGCCGCCCTTCGAACTAGCCACAACCTTACCAAATCTGATAGCCATCTACAAACAATTGGGATGGATCCAGGAATCGGCAACGAGCAAGTCTCCATTTTCAAATTTAAGCTGACTAGATGAAGACTAGAAGAGCTTAAGAAAGGACCTGAATTATAAGTAGTTAGATGCTTTTTTAGACACAATAGACTTGAGCCTTCTGAGGGAGGCTTTGTTGCTGAGACCATTAATGTTCCAATTTAGCATTTTGATCATTTAGGACTAGTTAAAGTAGCTCTTTTTGTCTCTGAGAATTTCAGAGAATTTTATATTAAAATTTGAATATGAAAATACAACAAAGTGTGTTATTTACAATTTTAGCTCATTATTTAGCTAAAACACGGAAGGAGATGAATTTGGAAACTAAAGTTAGGTGCCAATACTATAGACCACCAAAATTCAGAGCATCTCATATTTTTTAGCTTCGATAAAAGATAATTTTTTTTAGTTGGAAATAGTAAAACCCTAGAGCAAGAACTTTACTTTGAGGCAGAGGAAAAATTCACGTAACCGTTTGATTTTGATTTAATAAACATTGAATATTTTTGTGTGTTTCGATTTTGTTTGATTTCTTCTCGAAATTTCTTGTTCTTTGTGGGTTTATTTTTTAGATTTTTTGTTCTAAGTGATTGCTGCAAAACAAAAACTGAGATTATAGAAATTGAAAAGTCATGATGAATCCTGCTTTGATTCTTAGTGTTATGATAGTTCCAATTATAGAGAGATATGGTAAGTCTATAGATTCTTTAATCTCAGGTATCGAGTTCCTACACACAAACCTGACTTTGAATGTACTCAGAATCTCCATTAGATTTAATACTCCAATTAGCCAACCAATCCGCTGTTTGGTTTTGCTCTCTATACATGTGTTTGATTGTCATATTAGAGAAGATAAGTGATATGCAATAGTTTATAATTGCATCCAAGTACCAATGCCCTTTTCGAGTAGCTATCATTTTTATTAATAGGCTCGGATAAGTCTCAGTGTCTAGCATTCTAATTTTATTATGATTACATATAACGAGACCATCAAGTAATGCACGAATTTCAGAAATAAGAGAGTTTTACTTCCCATAAATTCTACCACATACTGTGAGTATTTCTCATTTGTCATCTCTAATTAGCCCTCAACCATTTTCCTCTCATTTAACTAGATCCAGCTGAGTTTAATATGAATATGTTTTCAGTAGGTAGAATCAACTTGAAAGATATTTTTTTGGACTAGTTAGATGAAAGAAATATCGAAGGGCAATGACAACTTTATTGGTTTGAGTTCAATTTAGAAGGTTAACTCTGTCAATACTAGTTAGCATGAACTTGATTTGATCAATAATAGATTTAGCATTACAAGTAAGGCGTTAATGTTTGGTTTAATTCCAATTATTCTAGATTACCCAGCATATTATAAAAGGAAAAATAGTCTTTATACTTACCTCTTTATCGCTGGACCAGAACCAGTTTCTAACCATGTGTAGGAGGGTCATATTTCTAGCTATAAGGATTCCAAAAATTTCCTTGCAAAATCCTTACACACTTCTCATACAATATTGAAATTAACAAATAAATAGGTTAGATGTTCAATAGTATCGAATGAAGAAAAAATAATTTTTTAGGTATCAAAGTGTTCTATAATCTTCCAAATAGGTTAAATGTGTTGATTTTAACTCTAATTCTATTCCATGTCTCTTTAATGTTGAAGCCTCTAGTTTTTGATATGTCCAAATAATAGAGTCTTCTTTATCAAGATTTACTTTGAATTTGTTAATTTTAACAATATCAGAAGGTAAGACCTGATGGTTTAGGAGATTTAGATTCGAGTGATCAATAGACCAATATTTTTTAACTTTGGCTAGATGATACCATGTCATGTCTTCATTGAAAGAGTATTGAATGAAAGAAAGGGTGGAACACCATTTTTCAAACCATAAATCTGTGTTACCTTCTCCAATTTTCCAACAAATGAGTGTTTCAGCCAAGTTCCTTATATTTATTAACATTTTCAAATTTTGGAACATTTGTTTGTAGCCTGAACCATTGCTGAAAGGGAATAAGAACAATAAATAAATAGAAATTATTTATCCTACAAAGTGTTTTGAGCCATGAATCTATATTACAACTTACAAGAGTAAGATGTTTACAAATATTTGATTCTTCTAATATTTAATCCACCCTCTACATATGATTTATACAGATTAGTTCAACACGACCATGTAATAGCAGATTTAGTTTCACAGGTTCCCCACAAAAATTTATTACACATGCTCTCTATTCTATGAATAACAGAATTATGTAGGATACTACTTTGGATATGATAATATGGAATTGTAGCTATGGTAGGTTGTATTTGATGAGGTTTATTTCTGTTTGAGGGTAAGTTTGTAATTTTTGTTTAGAGTTTTGTGGAATTTTGAGAGTATTTAATACTTGGGTAGAATGTAGAGGGAGAATTGAGCTGCCTGGTTGTATTTAATTTTCATTACCCTCATTTAATGTTGGTGGTTGGGTATTTATACCCTTATATTTGGGCCACATGGGCTTTCGGGTTGTGTTTAATGGATTCGGGTTGAGTTTAAAGACCCATTAGTTCTAAGTAAGTAAATAGGCAGCTTAGTCAAAAAATGATTAGGTTTTAAGTACTTTAGTTCTGTTCGGATAGTTCAGTGGATGATAGTTGTCCGAACTGCCCCTGTCCGGTGAGGTGGACATTATCCGAGTTGGCCCTGTCCGGTTCCCATAAAGTATGGTGACAGAATCCGGACTCATCAGTATTGAAGTTAACATTCCACCAAAAGTATTATATCTTAGAGTCCCACTCACAAAAATTTAAATCTTATGTTTGTAACTAATTTTTCAAAATTGCTTTTGTTATTTGAAATCCTGACAGAGATTCCTAGATACTTGAGGGGAAGGGTGCTCTGCTTGAAGTTAGTCAGGTTTTGCAAGACCTTGAATCTTGTTTGAGGTATTCATACAAATGTATACAATTTTTTTCTTTATTCATTATTTTCCCAAATACAACTTGATAGTGTTGAATAAATTTGTAGAGAACCTTAATGTTTGAAGCTCTCCTATTAGAAAAGATTAAGAAATCATCTACAAATGCTAAAGAGGGGATATCCATGTGACTTCTTGCTTTGTATCTCATCTCAGACTTTGTTTCAAATAACTTTCTCATTCCCCTTATCAAATATTCTTCAAAAATAATGAAAAGGTTGGAAGATAGATGATCTCCCTGCCTAACTCTATTAGTTGACTTGAAAAAGGATGCACCTCACCATTTACAAGAATAGAAAATCCGGTAGAGTCTTTGCTCTTCTTGACTAGGCTGACGACTCTTTTATCAAAGCCAAAAGATTCCATTATTTTGATAATGAAGCTAAAAAACAGCCTATCAAAGGCCTTTGATATGTTTACTTTTAACATTGTGTTACTCTCTCACACATTATTATTTAGATCAAATATTAATTCTTGGGCAATGATGATGTTGTCTTGGGTATTACTTCAATTAAAAACCCCCCTTTCTCATCAGAAATGATTTTAGAGGGGATAGTATATATTCTACTGCTTAATATCTTTGATAGTATCCTATTGAACATTGTGCATATGCTGATAGACCTAAAGTCATTCTAGGATTGATGCTGATCTATTTTAGGGATAAGACATGTAAAAGTAGCATAGATTCAATGAGGGATATGGTGGTTATTAAAGAATGCAGTAATAGCCTCACAAAATTATTTATGGATAATAGGCCAACAAACTTAAAAAAAAAAAAACTTAACACTGAATCCCATATACTCCAGCTGCACTAATAGGGCATAAGGATATTATTATGTAATGTATCTTCTCTTTATTGGTTAATTCTATAATTTTGTAGTTGTCTTCTACCGTAATAAGTCTAGGTATGATACCATAAAGCTCCTTAGGTTTATATTGAGTAGATTGACCACCAAGTAAGGTTTTAAAATGTTCGGCTTATGATATTTCTAACTCTTTTTGATCATCAATCCAGTTTCCATATATCCATAAACCTTTAATATAGTTTTTTTTTTACTTTTTTGACATAAAAATAGAAAATATTAGTATTCATCTCTCCATCATTCATCTAACTTATGTGACTTTTTTGCTCCCAATGCGCCTCCTCTCTAGCTAGTAACTGAAGGCGAAGAGCTTGAAATTTGGCCAGGTTTATTTTATCTTCATGAGTTCAAGAAACCTGATAGCAAACTATATTTTTCTTTTTCTTTAACTTGAGTAATAACTTCAAACACATTTATAACGATCTCTTTATTCCAAATTTTAAAACTTCGTTTAAATATTCTCAGGTGAAGCCAAAAGATATCAATAGGCAGGCTATATAGGGCCTCATACCAGTTTTCCTTACATGTTAAAGAACTCAAGGTGTAAGGTCCACATATTTTGGAACTTGAAGGTTGATTTTAGTTTAATTTTTTCAGTTAAGATTGAAGTACTTAAGGGGGAATGATCAGAACCGATTCTAACTAGATATTTGGCAGTTGTATTGTTGAAGTGATCAGCCCAATTAGGATTGTATAGGGATCTATCTGGGCGTTTTCACTTCCTACTGTTTGTCCAGGTAATTTTAGAGCAAAAACATTATGTATTCTCTAAGTAGCAGTCTTGTAAAGCTTCATTGAACTCATCTATACTTCTTAGACATAGAGTAGGGCAGGATAGTTGATCATGGGAGTTAGTTATTGCATTAAAGTCCCCCATTATTATCCATTCAAATACCTGAATAGAAAGGTTCCTTGATCTCTCTCATATGAGATTTCTTTAAACTCTTATACATTTACCATATACTATAGTAACCCCAAAGTGTTTATTCAAATACGTATGACTTACTTTCAAATGAATTAGTTGTTCTTCATTAGAAATTATCTCAATTGTAAAGTCATTCTTCCATAGTACCCATATTTTGTTGTTGAGATTTGTAATGCCAATATGATATCCCAGTTTCTTTGTAATTTGTTCCAACTTTTCTACATAGATCATTGGTTCCCGAAGAGTCCTAAAATCAATTTTTTCTAATTTTTTTAATAGACTTTAGTCTCCTCATAGTAGCCTTGTTACCAAGACCCCGAACATTCCAGCTCAGGGTGTTTATTGTCATTTGAAGGTGGCTGGAGACCCCTTAGATATTGAACCTTTGCTTGTTATCATACCTTTCAAGCTTATGTTTTTTTTTCAGTTTCCTACTCAAAAATATTTTGAATTCATTCTCCGTGTCTAATTTGTTAAGAGTAGGGGAGGTAGGTAAACTACTAATATTATTTTTTGCCGGAGAGTCTGGCTCTATTGTATTATTACGAGTAGTTTTTGATTATATTAATAAATTGGCTAGTTTTATATTATACGATGCCTTGATGATAACTCTGTCCCTTATTTTAATATTGTCATTATCTTTATCTTGAGATATATTTGCAAGTATACTTTCTTTAGGGTTGCTAATAGGATATGAAGTTGTATGTTTCTTACCATTGACCATAGAGCCGTGAATGTTAATGGTTTGATTAGAGTCAGTATGGTCATTCTTTTGTTGAGATGTATCATATGGTTTGGTTTCTAGATTATCTGTATAACAATCTTTAATAATAATGAATTTCATTTTTGGAATCCACGTTGATTTTTGGTTTGGTTGTTTGCTAGTAGAAGATGGATTATTTTGAAAATTAGCTTAGGGCTATTCTGATTTCTTAGAGATAAGCTTCTTACAACTTGTTGATAGATGTCGTGAATGATAACACTGATTAAAGTAAAAATTAATGTCATCATAGATAATTTCTTTCCAAAAACCTTCCTTATCACCAAACGCAATCCAAACCTTTGTGATAGGTTCCTTAGAGACATCTAATTCCAACCAAACTTTGCAGCAGTTAAAACGAGCTGTATTCTTCTATGGCACCCAAACTGTAAGAGGGTTACCAATAATTATAGCGATAATCCTAATGGTATATTTATTATACATACACTCCCCCAAGTTTGGAAGTATGATCCAAATAGGAGTTACGATCGATAATCTATTCAGATTAAAGAATGGCTCCCATCTTAGTAGCCTCATAGTTTCATCTAATACATACAAAACATTATAACACCACAATTTTTTAAGATCATAATCTAGGTCTAATTCTATTAAGACATGCCTTTGATCCCAGTTAATCAGATATACTTCTCTAGTGAATTTAAACCTATTCAAGAACTTGTGGACGAACTCAATATTAGGTCTTCCCAAATAAAAATTTCCAAGTAGGGAAGATTCATTGAGTTTTTCTTCATCTTTATCAGAAAATTGAATATGAGGAATGTTATCTTTAAATGAAATCTTGATCTCCTCATGTTTATGATCCATAGGTTTCAATATGATACAATCTGCATAAGATTTTGGTAGACTTCTTGCTTGTTGATTTTCCAGTTTGTTTTTGACTTTTCATTGTCTTTGGCGAGTGTTTCTTATAAGCTGTATTTGTTCTTATTGATGATACCAGTATTCTTGTTAATATTTCGAATTTGATCTTCTTGGTTGCTGATCTTTGATTTTGGAAGAACATGAAAATTTGCTTCACTATTTAGTATAGTGAGTTGATTGTCCTTTGATGAAAGTCAATTATTTTATTCTTGTGTTCCATTCAATTTATGAAGAAATTTCTTTGAGGTTTTGTCGAAGTTTGGACTTTAAGGTTTTGTCAAAGTTGAAGACTGGATTATCTCTCCCTCCTCCATTAGAGTTTCTGGTGGCGACTGACAAGCTGCCAGTCTCATGTCTTCCGGAACAGAGAGAGTAGAATAAGAACCAAGAATTTTATTCTTGGAGCTTTTTTACTGGGGAGAATTTTAATATATACATAAATTTTTCAAACTTACAATGATTTTATATGAAATAATTTAGTTATTTTTATCTATTTTAAAAAATATATTTTTTGTTATTTTTGTTCAATCTCAAATTTCAAAATTTAAAAATTCAAAATCCAAACTATATTTATATATTAGAAAATAAAAAACAAAAAAAATTTAAAAAATCCAGAAAACCCCACACAAATCATACATTCATCAAATCTGAAAAACTAGAAAAATAAAAAATGATTTTATGTCATTATTTCTGATTTTAATAAACAAATGATCTAGTATTTCATAATAAAAAACTATACTATGGTGTGGATTATTGTTGACTGAGGGTAATTTCGTCAGATTTTTTATGGTGTTTCAAAGGTATTTAATGTTTGGGTGTTTTGTAGTGAGAGATTTGAGCTGTCTGGTTGTATTACCCTCATTAATGAAAGTGGTTGGGTTTTTATACCCTTAATTATGGGCCACATGGGCTTTCAGGTCAAACTTATGAAAATGGGTCGAGTTCAAAAACCCATTAGTTTATTAAGCAAATTAGCAATTAGCTTAGTCAAAAGGTGATTAGCTTTTAATAATTTTGTCTCTTTAGTATAAATCAACTCATTTTTCACTGTTTTACCATCTTCATCACTTTTTCACTCATATTCTTCAAAGCTTTCATCTCTCTTTTCAAAACCCTTTTTGGTGTAAGTTTATGTTTACAGCAAGAAACGCACTTGTAAAAGGTGGGGTGGCTTAATCTTTTGGAGTTAGAGAAAGCACAAAGAGTCGAACGAGAAAGGCGCATTGCTGCAGACCTTCCAATTTCTCCAATCGACAAATCTGAAACACCAAGTTCAGAGGCTGATCGAGGTTCGTCTTCTGCCAGAAGCTCCAAACCTAGAAGGTTATTTCAACCAAGTCTTTCACCAATCATCTCAGGCTCATCGGTTCAGGAGTCACAGCCTACGGTCGAACGGGAAAAGGATGTTACAAGCACAACGAGACCCTCTCCATTCATAGCCATGGGATCAGACGCTGATAACTCCCCAGAAAAGCTAACGCTTCGACGAAGAGGCCGCTTAGTAAAAGGCCAGGCTGTTGCTCCACAGTCTAAACCTCTGAAATCAGTGCCCTCCAAGTTTGGGGCCAAGGACAAAGCTACAGGGTCAGAGGCACCCATCAAAGCTCCTAAGGACAAGTCGTCTGGTCCGGAGGCTATCGGAACAAGCCTTCGAAATGAACCCTCCGGATCGAAAGGGAAAGCGATGCTCAGCCATCTGGACAGCTCACTGAGCCAACTACCATCACTACTCCATCAAAGACAACTGACAACCCTTCAATGGTGATGGAAGATGTAATAGAGGATAGTGTTGAAGAAGCCCTTTTTGAGACTGACGTCTCCGGGCAGACAATGGAGACTGCCATTGTTAAGAAAAACAAGGGTATAGAATAGCTGTGTTTAAAACATCCGGACCTGCTGGAGTCTCTTGAAGGTAGAGTGGGACCTTGCTTCCACAAGGTGAGTGTGAAGTATCTGCTAGCCATGCAGAACATTAACTATGCTATCATTCATATTGCTGAACTAGGCCGGATCCGGACGAAGTGGGGGATCCCAGAATCTGTTAAAGTGAGGATACCGGTCGATCCAGAGATGCCAATGGATTGCAAGCTAAGTGAGATAGTCTTCTACACAGAGTTGTTCAACTGGGGGCTTAGATTTCCCTTGGACCCAGAGATCGTCAGATATTTCCATCTGATAAAGCTCTGTCCAAGCCAACTGAGTCCCAATGCTTGGTTCACTCTCATGGCCTGCATCATGGCCTCCAAGCTCTCCGGAATCCCGCTTCCGATGGAGCAATTTGCTGCTGTGGCCAGTCTTTGCAAGAACCACATCATCCCCTTCTACCATTTCAACATGAGAGACAATTATAAAGTGGTGGATGACCTGCTTGAATCGGAGAATAATTGGAAGACCCAATTCTTGTTCATCAATGGTGCTTGGGAGAATGGGAAGAAGATTAAGGCTGGTGACAACCCAAGCATGCTTACCAGCAGATGGAAAAGCAAAGGTAAATATTTCACCATGTTAGTTTTTCCTTTCTTACAAAAAGTTTGTTTACTTAACTATTCTTCTTCTTCTTTTGGTAGTATTGCCGAAGGAGTTCACCGACTACTTGGAGGAGGGGCAGACTACTTGTCCCAAGCTGAATGCTTGGACTGCTGACAAATGGGGAAATCGCTTCCACAATTGCTTTACTGTTGGCAATCAGGTGAGATCCCATCTCTGGAACACAACCGACCGGAGAGACTTATCTTGGGAGGAATTAACCACACCGCCTCCTCCGGGTGTCATTCTACAGAGGACAGATGCAAAGGATGGGAAGCTGGCCTTGCCGGGCAGAGATAAAGCCCCAAGTAAAATTAAGGGCAAGAAAAGCAAGAAAAATGCAGATGTAGCTGAGGTCAACCAAGGTGGTGTTGAGGAGAATGTCCCAGCATATCAGGAGGTGCAAGACCAAGGAGGGATTGATGCTGCTCTACTTCACGTGGTGGAAAATGAGAGTACCAAAGAGGCAGTTGGACTTCAAAAACGCCCCAAAGCTCCCAAGACCAAAAACGGGGAGCAGAACGTGGAGATAAGGAGGCCAAGAAGAATAAAACCTCCAAGGGAGATGAAGTTGCTCTCCGGCCTCCGGAGTCTATTCCTCCGGTCGACCCAACAGACCCAACACATGCATAGCAAATCCCAAGTGACTTTCATACCAGAGGGGGCGCCAGAGGGGATATTAACATTGATGGAGTAGACATCAGTGGCCTTCAAGGGATTGGCATTTACTTTGGAGACCTTGAGAAGGACGATTTTGTTGGCCCTTACCTCCCCCAAGCTCTTCGAATATTGTCACTTTCAATGGTAAGTCTTTTTCTATTTCAGGGGAGAAGGACGTGGTGACCCACTCCTTGTTGAGCAATATTCAACCGGTGCTCAACTTGGAGAGGAAAGTGCGTAATCAATCAGCCCTCATCAACACACTTAACTTAGATAAAGAGAGCTTATCTAACGACCTCCTTACTGCCAACCAAAATGTTGAGGTACTAAGGAGAGAGATCGAGGAGTTGAAGAAGGGGAAAGAGGATTTGGACACCAAGCTGGCCACTTCAGAGGGGGTTAACAAAAAACTCTAATCCAAGTGTTCTGGCTTGGAGAAGGATCTTTTTACTTCAAAAGAAGAGGTGAAGGCCAAAGACAACGTTATTCAGACCCTAACCAACGACAAAATTTCGCTCAAAGATGTTGTGTCTAGGGTTAACCAAGAGAAAGATGGCTTGATAAAGGAGCAGGAGAAGACAATCCAAGCCAGGATCGATGCATACGCCAACAAGGTGATAGATTCCCAAGAGGAAAGGTATGCTGAAGTAAAATCAGACATGGTCTTGCTCTTTCATCAAAAATTCCCGAAGAGGACACTAGGAGATTTATGGCGATTTGTGAAATACGAAGACCTTCCTCACCATACTATGTCCGATGGTGATAAGCACTGCTACTCCAGTGGTTGGGATGATACTACCGATGAAGATGAAGGGACCAGAGAGAGCCCCACCGAGGAACCTAAAGACCCCAAGAAGAAACCAGATGAGGCTGGACCATCTAAGGCAGCTCTGCCTTGAAGTTTTAACTATCTTTTATTTTCCGTTAATTTTTGTGTTAGACTAAAGTCCTTGTATGGCCAAGGCATTTTTGTAACCGTGTTCGGCTCTTGTTTGGATAAATCATTTCTTTTAAAACTTCAAAGTCCTTGGATGGCCAAGGCACTTTACATATTTTAATATCACTTCCCGGTATTATCCGGACAATTTTATCTTACACAATTCTTGCATTGTCTTATAGTTACCTAATTTTGATGGCTAATGTTTAAATAACCCTTAGTTATTTTACAAGCATTTTAAGGTGAGAGTTTTTAAATTCTATGATGATAAATGTTTAAATGGTCATCATTCTACCAATTCAATCCGGTCTGCCAGTGATACTTTAAAAATTATTTAAAAATTCTAAAAGAACCCATCAATCAAAACACTCCGAATTTTTCAAGAAGGCATTGAATTTCATTAAAAACCCGGGACACCTCATTAAAACCTCCCCGCATCACCAGGGTAGGAAAGAGTATGCCCCCTAATATTTACATGGACTTTAAACAAGTAAATGTTTACATAATTTCATTCTAGATACAACCGGAGGTGTTCAATGTTCCAGGGGTGATTCAAGGTCCTTCCATCTTTATCTTGAAGCCTGTATGTGCTAGGCTTAAGCTTTTCACTGACCACATAAGGTCCTTCCCAAGTTGGAGCTAGCTTGCTGAACCGCTTCTCCTTAGTATGTAGGAAGACTTTTCTCAACACTTTATCCCCTAGTTGAAAATCCCTCTTTCTGACTTTGGAAGCGAACCTGATTCTCATCAAACCCTGATAGTGTGTGGCTCTGAGATGAGCCTTAACCCTTTTTTCTTTTATCAGGTCAAGTTGACTTCTGACTGCCCCTTCATTAGTCTGTTCGGAAAAATTGTGGACCCTGAATGAAGGAAGAGTTGATTCTATAGGAGCTATTGCGTCCATACCATATACCAAGGCAAATGAGGTTAAACATATAGCATGGTACATTTTGTCACCATATGGAGAGGTTAAACATATCCCAACACCACATCCCATGGTACTTGATCCACCATCAGTCCAGACAACCCACACTTTCTTAGTGTTTTCACCTGATACTTGCTTAATATCTCTGTCCGAATGAAATTCAACTAGGAAGTCAGCAACAGACTGAGCCTTGACTGCAGTTCGAAGGGCAAAATCAATATCATAGTCTCCCAACTCCACTGACCATTTGGTCATTCTGCTTGATATGTCCGTCTTTTGAAGAACATTTTTAAGGGAAAAGATGTCCGGACAATAATAGAATGAGACTGAAAGTAAGGCCTCATCTTTCTAACAGCAATTACTAATGCAAATGCTAGCTTTTCAAGCTTCAAATATCTTTTTTTCAGCATCTATCAGGCTTTTGCTGATGTAGTACACCGGACGAGGATAATTGTCCACTTCTCTAACTAGCACCACACTTAGGGAACAATCAGAAACTCCTAAATATAGGTATAGTATCTCTCCATCAACAGGTTTAAATAAGGTTTTAGGGGAGGATAAGTGCTTTTTAATTTCATCAAAAGCCTGGTCACATTGTGGAGACCAATTGAATTCTTTTGCACCTTTCAAAGTTTGAAAAAACGGGGCACACATGTCCGAAGACCTTGACATAAAATGGTTTAGAGCAGCTAACCTCCCTGTCAATCTTTGCACTTCTTTAATATTCCGAGGAGGCTCCATCTGCAATAAAGCACTAAGCAGGTCTGGATCAGGCTGTATTCCTTTTTCACTTATCACATACCCCAAGAACTTCCCGGACTGCACTCCGAAAACACACTTTTCTGGATTCAACTTTAAATTTACTTTCATTAAGTTGGTAAACGTTTCTTGCAGATCTGTCAAATGTAGTTCTTTTTCCACACTCTTTACCATCATATCATCAATGTAGACTTCTATGTTTCTTCCAATTTGATTAGCAAAGGCTTTGTTCACCAACCTCTGATAAGTAGCCCCAACATTTTTTAACCCAAAAGGCATCACCTTATAACAATGAAGGCCCCTATCAGTAACAAAATTAGTGTGCTCTTGGTCCTTTGGATCCACTTGAATCTGATTATACCCGGAGAATGCATCCATAAAGGACAACAACTTGTTCCCAGACATGGAGTCCACCAACTGATCAATCTGAGGGACTGGAAATAGGTATTTTGGGAAAGCCCTATTAAGGTCTATAAAGTCAATGCACATTCGCCACTTCCCATTTTTAATTTTTACTAACACCGGATTGGCTGTCCATAAAGGGTACTGCGATTCCTTTATATGCCCCATCTTAGTAAGCCGGTCGACCTCTTGAACTATGCCATAAAATTTCTCCTTAGAAAAAGCTCTCCTCTTTTGCACAACAGGTGCTATATCTCTTCGGATGGATAGCTGGTATGATATGATATTTGCAGGCACTCCGGTCACATCAGCATTGCACCAAGAAAAAACATGCTGATGGTTTGTTAAAAAAGACAATATTTTACTCTTTAGTTCTGATCTTGACATTTCTTCCTTCAGCCACAGAGTGAGTTTCAATTTCTTCAATTGGTATTAAAACACCAGGGGTCTCTCTAGGGTCATCAATTTCACCCTCTCCCCCAGAGGGCCCCTCCAACTTCTAATTTTCACTGATTCGAACTGCCCCCAAAGTTCGAGGGGCCACTGATGTTGCATAACATTCCCTTGCTATCTTTTGACTACTTCGGACTACTCCCACTTGTCCTTGCACAACGTATTTTAAACATTGGTGGACTGTCGAAGCCACTGCATGCATCCTGGAAAGCCAAGACCTTCCCAAAATGGCATTGTAACAAGTGGGACAATCCACCACAATAAAAAGTACTCTAACCATCTTCTTAAAAGGGCCCTTTCCCAACAAAACCTCCTCCTCAAACTCCCCGATTACATCTGCTGATCTTCCAGTGAAACCCACATGTGACATGTTCGAACGTTGAAACACTGATGAATTCTTCATTTGTTTGTAGGAAGTCAAAAAGAGGATATTGGCTGAACTACCTGTGTCCACCAAAATTCGTCTAATGTCATTGCCCCCAATGGATGCTCTTATTACCACAACATCTTCATGGGGACCAGCTATGTCCCTCAAATCATCTTCATCGAAAAAAATGAAAGGAAAAGGAATTTATGATTGATAGGAAGTCATGTCTCCTTCTAGTTGAGTAGCTAGAGTATGAACATGCCTCTTTCTCGAAGAAGCAGTTGATGCAGTCATGGTGTCTCCCCCAAATATGGTAAGTGACTAAAAAAAGCTAATGAGTCCGGACACCGTCTTGCTGTGTTCTGTGATAACACCCCTCTTATTTCGGGTTGGATCAGGATCCAAATAATCTGACTCCACATCAAATCTTTCAATTATAACTATAGCCCCATCCTGAGCCGATGTCCCTGCATTGTTTGGGCCAGCCCGATGAGCATTATCAGGCCCATTTCCACTTCTTCGTTTAACATAAGCACCCAATTTTCCTCTTTCGATCAAATTCTGCACCTCTTGCTTCAAAGCGATGCAATCTTCTGTGTTGTGACCGATATCTTTGTGATATTGGCAGAAACAATTATTGCGAATTTTCCTGGGAGATTGAAGCGCAGCTCGCTTCCTGAAGTGCACTTCGTCTTTTGTTTTGGGGTAAAAAACACCAGTCATCCTCCACGTTTGCAACTTGTAACAAGTTCGTCCCTCACCTTTGAGGCTGTAATAAAAGGGTCCTTATCGTTTTATTAAGTAGAATAAAACCATCCTTTTCGAGTCCAGCCTAACATTTGTCCCCATAATACCCTTTGACCGGCCACATCAGCGATCCACGTAGGACGCTGACGTGACAATAGTAAAAAAAAGAAAAAACAAGTTTTACTTTTACCTACTCATTTTTCCCTATTTTCAAACCTTAAACCCGGCCCATTAAGTATTATAACCCGGTTAGCCCATTGGACTTCTCTTATCCAGTCCAACTTCTAACCCTAGATCCAACCCTGACCCAATAACCCAACCCTAACTTCTAACCCAACATAATCTAAACCGAAATTAGTGATCGAACCATGTAGATTCCAACCCGAATTGTAATCAGTGATCGATTTATAAACATTTCCCTATCGATTTCTCTCTTTGTCTTCAATTCAACTACGAATTAAACGAAAAACCCAGATCCCAAAAGAATAAACCACTGAAAATCAAAGCAAGCGTTGCAGTAACAGAGAGAACCGAAAAACAGGAGAAGAAAAACAACAAAAAACTGAGAATCTTGTGGCGGTTTGGTTTTTGCTTTGGCGGCAAAGAAGAAAGGGTTTGATGTAGTGGTTTTCGAAAGGGATTTGAGTGCTGTTAGAGGAGAAGGACAAAACAGAGGTCCGATTCAACTACAGAGTAACGCTATAGCTGCTTTAGAAGCTATTGATTTAGATGTTGCCGGAGAGATTTTGGATGTTGGTTGTGTAACTGGCGATGAAATCAATGGTCTTGTTCATGGTGTTTCTTTCTTTTTCTTTCTGTAAAGGGAAGATAACATCGATTCAGTGTTCTTCGTTAATCCGTATAACCCTATCCTAATCTGTTCTTCCCACTGTTTAGCACCGACGAATCTTCTCATCATCTTCGAAACAGTATTGAGCGAAATGAGATTGTTTATTCGCATTTCTTCGATATCTGATCGCATTTGATCCCATTTTCTTGACCGACCGAGAATGTCCACCACCGTATCGTACGATTCTGGCGAATGTTTTTATCCACTCGCTCATTCCGCCAATCTGAACACAACCATTTAGGATTTCTAGTCATGTTTGAATCAATAAAGCAGTTTTCGAACTAGGTCGTGAGAAAAGTGAATCGAATTAGATGTTTGAGATTAAAGAACCTCGTCGTCGTTAGTTCTACCATGAATTTGAGCAACGATTGAATCGAAAACGGATTTATTTTGGTGTTGATGACCCTGGTTCTCGATGGAAGCGAGAAGAGATGATAACGATCTTGTTGGATTGAGAAGGAAATGTGAGTTTGTAGGGGTTCTTTGACATGGGAAAGCATGAGGAGGATTAGAAAAGTGATAGTTATCACTATGCAAACCAGAAGCTTTAGAGAGAGAAGATGGATCAATTTCACGAAGATGAGAATTAGGGTTTAAGAAGGTAGAGAATTATGAATGGCCCTTGTGTTGTTGCTTTGTTCACATTAAATCCTCTTCTAAAACTTGTTATTTCGTTTTTTTACTGTCGCCACATCAGCGTCCTACGTGGATCGCTTATGTGGCCGGTCAAAGGGTATTATGGGGATAAATGTTGGGCTAGACTCGAAAAGGATGGTTTTATTCTACTTAATAAAACGATAAGGACCCATTTATTACAGCCTCAAAGGTGAGGGATGGACTTGTTACAAGTTGCAAACGTGGAGGATGACTGGTGTTTTTTACCCTTTGTTTTGTCATAGATGGCTGCCACATTCTCTTTTAACTCGGCTAACCACTCCAGTTGAACCCAAGGCCCTCGTTTATTTCTGGATTGTTGACTCTGAGCTGGTGGTGGGTGGGATTGAGCCTTGGCCCTGTTTGGACCCTTTCCTCCTTCTTTAGCCTTATACCCGGACTGATTCTGGTTCTGGTTTGGTGCAGCTGGGGCCGATCTCACCTGCCTATACACCCTGGTCTTTTTTTATCTATATTGATTTGTTTCCCAACCTGATTCACTAAACCGCCCCACGTCATGGCCTTCTTTCTAGTTACTGAATCAGCCAAATTGCAAGGATTCAAACCCTGCCTTAGAGAAACTATCGCTACTTGTTCAAAGCAATCAGCCAATCCATTCTTGGTGTTCACAAATTGACTTATATATTCTTTCAGGGATTCATTTGGATCTTGGGCACAGTGGATAATAGTGTCTCCATTTCCCTTCACTTCCTTACTTCCAACGAACTGCCTCCGGAAGGCCACCCAAAAAGTATCAAAATTCCTGATGCAGCCCTGTGGTAAACTATTGTACCACTTCAGAGCACTCCCTTTAAAATACTGAGAGAACGCTCGACAAAGTAACTTATCATCATCATCAAAATTCATCATAATTTTTTTGAATTGCTCCAGATGATTATCTGGATCATTACTCCCATCTTATTTTTCCATCTTTGTACTGTCAAACCTCTTAGGAAGGTTTCCGGACAGTATCTTGGAAGACAGTGGAGATTGTCTCCAATTCCGGCCATGACTGAACACAGTATCTTCATTGGGAGTCACAAAGATACATGGTTCATCATGAAAGGCGAAAGGATCCATCAACAATCGGTCTACATGTCTCCGGCCATGGCTGTGACCATGAGATGACCCATTTCCTAGATGCCTTTTCAACCTTCCATGCATGTCCCTCTTTCTTGAATACTTTTTAACCAACTTCTGCTTCTTTTTAAAACGGCCTTCATCGCTTCTGGATGACAGGGACTCCTCCACTCCATCTTCGTTCGAGGAGCTACTAGAGGATTCTGAATCTGAATATGAGCTCTCCACTGGTTTGGACCGGTGAGACGTATTTGAGCTAGAATGAGTCTTTTTAGTACTTACATGGGTTTTTGTTGATGGGTCATGCTCCTTAGGATTGTCAATGTGGTGAAAGACTGACACTTTTGATTTTTCTATTAAGCTCATCTCCACCCTTTTAACATCCCTCGAGGCTTCTATCTCAGCTTTCAATCTATCTCGCTTTTCAATTGTGTATTCATCATTTTCTCCCACCACTTCTTCCAAAGTTGGTGGCACTGCATGCTCGTCTGGATTCATCCGAACTGAATTTTCTTGATGGTTTCAAATGCTAAATTTAGGCACCTTTAATCTCCCACTATGGTCGCCAATTTGGTTTGGATTATTGTTGACTGAGGGTAATTTCGTCAGCTGTTTTATGGTGTTTCAAAGGTATTTAATGTTTGGGTGTTTTGTAGTGAGAGATTTGAGCTTTCTGGTTGTATTAAATGTTCATTACCCTCATTAATGAAAGTGGTTGGGTATTTATACCCTTAATTATGGGCCATATAGGGTTTCGGGTCAAACTTATGAAAACGGGTCGAGTTCAAAAACCCATTAGTTTATTAAGCAGATTAGCAATTAGCTTAGTCAAAAGGTGATTAGCTTTTAATAATTTTGTCCAGTTTGGATGGTTCAGTGGGTGGTTTTTGTTCGAATTTCCCCTGTCCAGCTTCTACAGTGAGTGGTGAAAATTTCCGACTCATCATACTCTATATACTACAGATAAAAAATAAAAAAACTAAAATACCATAAAACCTTAGAAAATCAAACAAAATCCAAAACTCGACTAAATTGGTCGATATTAGACTTTTGTTTTGTACAAAACCATGTGAAAGTTAAATCACAGGTTCTTCCTAAAAACAAAAATAATATCGACCAACTTGATCGACATTAGGATTTTTGTGATAAAATTTGAGATTACAAATTCTGTTAGATTGGCAAAGCATACAAACGAGAGAGGAGACTATGCCAAAATATCCCAAATAAAATTAAGGCTTAAGTCCATACATGTGAAATGACATACCAAACCTTCACACTATAGTGATAAAATAGCTAGACCAAATGAACTCACTAGATAATATCTTAAATATATTACTATAAAAGAGTGTCGATAAACTTAATCCACAACTAATGTATTTAAAGTATATAAAAACAAATAATAAAACTAAGAGCTAGATAATTATGGTCACAAAAAAGCATGCAAAAGGTTGATGTCGTAGCCAAACGAATAACTTATAATTCTTTCACTTGTTTATTCTTTCATGAACAAAGTCATGTAAAGAAATTTGAACTTCAACCTTGCAAATCCATACTAAATCAGCAAACGCATCCTAGAAAACAACAGAGAGACATATAATATAACCCAATAAGAATGCAAATATCAATAAATTATGAATCAACATACATACTTTAGAACAACCATTGGTAAATTCAAACCAACAACCATTACACGAGCCCCTTCATTGAGGGCATACCAAAACTACAGACCGGAAGTAATAACATAATAAAAGTGAAGCAAAGAAGATGTGAAACAAAGAATCTATAATAGTTTGGTCGATGTTCATGCACTCTTAAACCGCACCATGTACAGAAAAATAAAAAAATAATAAGAAAGAAGAAAGCCACGACTCATAAAATCATATACCCATTCTTTGTAAATAACAAAAAAATTAGCCAATGGAAAAAAGATCATAGACTTCAACTATTTCTAAACATACCCAATCCCACGAATACTAGTATAAAATACTGTGCAATTCAGAATCCCCAGACTAAAAATAACCATATTTTCTTTGATCTTATGGCCTCATTTAGCAGCCAAGTAGCAATTTCATTAGCTTGTCTACATACATGTTCAAATTTAGCTCCAAAACAAAATCCATTATTGTCCAAAATATCATTATGAAGAGCCCATGAACTGTATGATTATTTTTCTGCATCAATCATCATTTGAGATTCCTCCTCATTGATATCAACCATACAAGTTAGAAAAAAGGTCGGTTCCAGCCCAAATAACAAAACATGACATTTAACCAAAGAGGACCCATAGCCCCGAGATATGAAGTAAAAATCACAAAGATATATTTGTCATCACAAAGGACTATACAAATAGAAAATTTAATATAATCTCCATGGAAGTTGAGTTTTAGATTCTTAATTGGAGATTTATTTATTTCATCCATTTGCCCACTTTATTTCTTGAAAGACTCACCAAAAGATCAAATGTTTCATGAATATATGACATGAAAACTAGTTTGGATATCATAAATTTCAATCAACATCTTTTGAGTCAGATTGAGAACATGTTAATTCGATCAACTATAGGTCATATGCTTTCTTAATTGATTTTTTTTTATTTCTATATATACAAAGTTATTACACCAATTAGGGCATGGGTAATGAAACCAATCTGACAATTAAGGATTATCGCGTTACAATGAAACATGAATAATTACAAATTGGAGGAGAATGCCAAATGAAAAAACTAAGACACAAACTTACCTCAAACGATTTAGGCACAATTACCGTGATTGAAAAGATGATCCAACATCTCTCGTTGAGGGTGTTTGCAACATACATACTTTGAGGCTGAAAAAGTATCCAAATATTGATTTTGATTATCAATATAGATTTTTGAATTAAGTGGCTTCCAACAAAAGAAAAAAAGTTTATGAAGTAGATGATTGCTCCATATCCTATCATAATTTAAGAAAATTCTAGTTATATGAAGTACAAGTTTGATCGAAATTATTACTATTTAAAAACAAATACAAAGATCTATATAAAACAATTATTTATGTTGGGCCTAATATGATTTGCATTTATAAATCTCATGATGTAGATGTATCACAATATGAACCAAAGCGTACCACAGTTTTTGAAGATCGACTAAAATATCTCTTACCAAGTCCATTGGATACAAAATACCCTCATCCCACTCAAGTATTTCTGAAAGCCAACAAGTTGTACAAAAAAAAACTCTCAATTCAAAATTTAGTTTAGGATATTTGGACGAGTATAAAAGTTATTTAATCTTTACAAAATATCAGCTAAAAGTTTCCATTATGCTTGTAGAATGCGGGGAGAAAATTTTATTTCTCTATTGATTTTCCAAAATATCAAAAGTTTATTAATAAAAATATAATATTCAGTGTAAAACTTGTTGTATAAAGACAAAACCAAAGTTAGATTAAAACTAAATTGTGATACAAGAGTTCTAAATATAAATAAAATATATTTTATAAATATGATAAGTTTTGAGATAATGAGTAACTTTGAGTGCAAATTCTAAATTATATAAAAGAATTTAGACATATATTAAGTAAGTTTATGAATAATAAAGTAAATATATGATCTCATTATTGTCAAATACAATACTATATCAACTACTTGTTTATAAATTATATCATCATCATAAGTGCTAATTTTATCAGAATAAAGTTCGATTGCTAAATCAATTGAAATTGAAAATTACTTAAAGATATAAGGTTATTGTATCATTTAGAAATTTCAAAACGTCTTTATTTTGACTAAATCTAATAAGGGTCTTTGTCTCAAATACGAATATTCTGTAAATACAATAAGTTTAGATTAAGCATGCAAAATATATTTAGTATCTCACAAGAACGTATACAAAATACAAAATATATAAATAGTTAATAAATCCGAGAGCAATAAAAAAATATTTTCTGCATCATCCATATTTTGGCAAGATACCATAATTGATAAACTATATTCAATAATATAAATCAAACTTTTAAGTAAATTGTTTAACCTTTATGTTCAAGATTCATTGGTTGTAAGTGAAAACTATTAAGTAAAAATAATTTTTAACAACATGAATGGTATCGTTCAAGCATTCAAGATAAAATTAAGTAAAACAAAATCGGAGAAACATGAACAAACTATTTTGACACATATATTTTGTTTATGAAAATCAAGAACATACGAATGATCTTTACTTGCATTAGTATACAATTAAGATCCATCAAATGGAGTTCAAGATGGCATTCTTAAATATAGTTCACGAAAATGAGGTTTGCATGAAGTAACCAAGGGATTTGTGCCTCTAAGAATAAATCATACTTGTGCAGGTTTGTGAACTATATGGTCTCAAACAAATTGATCATGCCATAATATTTGATGGGTCTAGACACAACATACAAATAAGTGTTTGTACACACAAATTCACAATGATATAGTAATTATAACCTTTATATATGTAGATGATTTATTTATATTGAGTAATTACATGATACCGATTGAAAAGTTTTTTTTTTATTTTTTCATATGAAGATGAAAGTTCGTGAGGAGGTAAATACTATTTTGGAAATAAAAAAATTAAATATTATGGAAGGTTTGCTTTAAGTCTCACTACATTAAAAAACACTTGATAAATTTAAACATTTGAAACTGGAAGAAACACATATGTTATTTGATAATAGTTTAACACTTAGAAAACATATAGAAAGAACAGTGGCTCAGTTGGAATATGTTTGTTTTATATGTATACCTTTTTATGAATTAAGATGGATATTTTAGTTTAAGTTAATAATATTAGTTAATTTATTAGTAATTAAATTACAAAGCATTTAAATATTGTTAGAAGTATATTTGGTTATCTAAAAATATATTTAATTAGTTATTTTAAATTTCATGGGACCATGAGTGTTACACATATGTAAGTTAGATGACCAACCTATCCGATAATAAATCAACTACAAGATGATTGTATACTTTTGTATGTAAGCTTAATACTTGGGGTTATTTAAACATAGGTGTATATCCTATTCGACTATGAAGCCCGAGTTCTTAACATTTGCTATAATGAGATTATAGTTGAATAATTCACAAACTTATTATTGGAAACACCATTTACATCAAAACTGAAAATGAAAATCTAAATTCACCATAATGGTTAAGAAACACTTGTTGTAGCATACAAGGACATACCGAATAATAAGTCTATACACATTAATCTAAAACACGAGTATATTAGATAATTGATTCAAGATATAATCGATCTCGATTACATTCGTGCGTTCTAGTGAACACCTGTCATATTCGTTTATCAAACTATTGGCTTGAGAATTAATAAAATTAACATTATGTGATGGGAATAAAACCTTTAAATGAATGTTTTAAAGGTAACAACAAATCATTAGTAAAAAATTCAGTATATAAATTTAAGTTTCATCTGTGATGAGTAGTATATGATTGCCCTTACCATAAACGGATAATGTTTTTTTTAAATACAATTCAGTCCATGTGTGACATATATTTATAAAGATAACAAAAATACCATAAGAGTTGTACCTATAAAAATATAAGAGTAGTGCCACTTTTATTAGAGAGTGAGTTGTTTTCAAGTAACGTTATTTAAATAAATTAGCACACTACCAATACCAAATGAAACCGAAAAACACATTAGTAAAACAATTTTATATGTGAGATTGTTCGTTTAGCCAAATGGAACAATTCGTTCAAAGTTACAAGTACGAATGTTTTAGATCTTTTGTCTTTATATTAACATAAAATTTAAATTAAAGATAATTCATTTTATGAGTTAAAATTGTTCAGTAAAAAAAAATAAGAAATGTGATTAATAGTTAATTAGACGAGAAAATTGAAAAATCGATTGAAAAAAAATTTGATCAATATAATGATAAAAATATCAAAACTAATAATAACACAAACATTGTAGATATTTAATTCCAGGATAATCACATACAAGATAAAGATATTTGTGCTTGCATTTAATTATATTTTAATTACATAAATGGTATTCGTTCTAATTTAAAATAAGTGACATTTTGATTTGCTACCAATATAATAATTAATTTTGATTTTATAAAAAAATAATTATATATTAACCATTCTTTTTAAAATAATTACAATTTTAATAAAATAATTACATAATCATTTTGAGAGGAAGCAAATCCAAGAATGGAAAAAGCTCCAAGAATATCAAGATTCTTAAGTTTGATCTTCTAGCTCATTTCTTTCATGTTTTTTTAATGTGATCTTCATCTATGAAAAAATATAGCTTATTTTTTATTTTGGTTGGATTTGGTTAAACTGAAGGTTTCTGGCAACAAATAGTCTATGGGAACAAACATGGATATTGCTTGTAATGCAATCATACAAGGGACAAAAACAAAGATTATACAAAATCCAAAGAAGTAATAGTTTATATCCAGCCTAATGAAATTCAACGCCCTGAAGGAAATACATTTGATACATGTACTCAACCTAATCCAAGGATTAAATATATCATTGTTCAAGGATCAGATAAATAGGACACTTCTAATCCTCTTTTAGAATCCACCAAAACCAAAGTTACTCAGCATGAAGACATAATCCCTAATAGAATTAACACTTATGAACCTATCTCTTCCATGAGTCTTATCCAAAAAATCTGACACATACCAACCAAACCATTCCCTTAACAATAAGCCAAAGATCCTTACCAAACTCATCAAACTCCTAACCTATTATTGTTCATGTTGAGATTATCGAAGCCCTCCATGTCATGGACATGGGCACTAGGATCTCTGAAATTAATAATCTTATCCATGTATATTCTTCTCCTCCATCCTCAAATATCAACACCACTAGAAACCTTCCCTTCCCCCCTAAGCCCTCATCTCTGGACAACAATGACTTTGACACTTTCCCGAAACAAGAAAAGAAAAAAACCAAGATCAACACATCAAAAACCAAAACCTTACCAAAAGCAACTCAATATAGAAGGTCTACCAAGACTTTAACTGGCTCATCTAAATGACTGAAAATCTCTTATGCTGGAATGTTAGAGGGATACAAAACAAGGCTACCGGAAGAAGATTGAAATCAATCATTAAATCTGAAAAATAGCACTCATAACCATTCAAGAGAATATGATTGATGTTATCCAACATCTTTAATAAAATCTTGGTATCCTGGAATCTAGACTTCAATATAACTACACTGGCTAACCAGAATCAATTTATTCACCTAAAGGTTAATCTATCTTTACTAAATAAAGATTTACTAATTTCTATTGTCTATGCTAAATGTAACAGGGAGCTTGGAATGAGCTATGAGACAACTTTAGACAGATAACTAATTCTTCATATGAATGAATTTTAATGGGGGACTTTAATGCCAACACAACTTCTTCTGATAAGCTAGCCTACTCAAATCTTTGTGTCAAAGGCATGGATAAGTTTTATCAGGCTATTCAAGACCGCAATCTCACTGATATTGGCTACAATAACAGTAAATAAACATGGACTAATTTCTATAAGTGGAAAAGATTTATTAGAGTTTTGACCAACAATGCCTGGTCCAACCTCTTTGAAATCATATCTATCATTCACATGGCAAGAACCAGATCATATCTTAGCCCTTTATGCATCTCTATTACTCAGAAATCTGTAAAAAAAATCATCTTTTAGATTTCAAAACATATGGCTATTATCCTGACTTTCACAAAGTGGTTGATGATAGTAGGAAAGAAGTCATGTATGTGAACCCTCTTCAAATATTCTGGAATAAATTGAAAAAACTAAAGAGTAGGCTTAAAGAATGTAACAGTGTCATATTTGGTAATATTTTCAATGATACTGCAAATTCTGAAATTGAAGTCAAATCATTAGAAATCTCATATCAATAATCCAGAACTATAGAAAACTAGATCAACCTAGCTAAAGCTAAAAGCGATCACCTTCAATTACTAGCTAGAGATGAATTCTATTAGCAGGAAAAATGCAGCAACAATTGGCTTCTAAATGGAGACAAAAATACTGAAATGTTCCAAAATTATGTTAAGAAGAGAAGGAGAAAGTGCATAATCAATACAATATTTGATGGGATGAATTGGCTTGATAATCAGAAATAGATTACTCTATCTGCTATTTTCCACTTAGAAAGCTTACTCACATATACTACTGGTAGTGAAGTCTCTAACCTCTCTTATATTATTCCAAGCTAATAAATCCCGAAGCCAACAATTCTCTTATGAAATACCCTACCGATAATGAGATTCACAACTCTATCAAATCCCTAAACTCCTCTAGTGTGTCTGAAACTGCTGCTTTCAACATCATATTCTATCAAAACCGCGTATATAATCAGAAAAGATCTCTGTGTTGTCATTAAAGATTTTTTCAATAGAACTCAAGTCCCTTAAGGTGTTTATGCTACCTCTATCTGTCTAATTCATAAAAAAGATTCTCTTAACACTTGGAATGACTACAGACCAATCAGCCTTTGTACTGCATTTAATCAAATCATCTCTAGAATCATAAATGACAGACTTTCTCCTTTATCACCGAAGATGATACCAGAGGAGCATAATGGTTTTGTTCATGGGAGGAATGTCTATGAAAACACTCTTCTAACTTAAAAATTTCTGAAAGATCTGAACAAAAGAACCAAATGAGGACCTTTACTCATTAAGCTATACATGGAAAAAGTTTTCGATAAGATTTCTTTCTAATTTATCTTTAAAATTATTAATTCCTTTGGTTTTCCTAACAAATTTATTGAATGATTAACTACTCTATTAGTTCTAACAGGTTTTCTATCATAATAAATGGTGAGGCTAATGAATACTTCATATCCACTACTGTGGTCAGACAAGGCGACCCATTATCTCATAGCTTGTTCATCCTTATTAGAGGCTTAAAACAAATCTACCAGGCCAATAGAGAGGTCAAATATATAAAAATGATATATAATAATCCTTTGTCTTGCTTTTGCAGATGATCTAATCATTTTCAATAATGCTTCTAGTCCAAGCATCAACAAACAAAAATCATATCTTATCCTTTTAGATAAATTTCCCAACAACAAACTCTTATCTATAATAAATTCTACTGGATTCAAGAAAGGAATTTTTCCTATGAAACATCTGGGTATCTATATTCACAACAAGCCTAAAAAATCTCATTATGAAGATATTGTTACCAAAATAAGAGAGAAATTCTTAAATGGGATAACTTACTCTTATCCTTTGGTGGTAGAATAACTCTCATCCAAGTTTTCCTCCTTGCCATCCCAAATTACCATATTCAAAGCTTCATCATTCCTAAACATGTCACAAAAAAATTGATTTTTTTAGCAGATTTCTTTGGGGTACTAACAATCATCACAAAGGCATATCATGGACCAATTGGGATAATATTTGCAAGACATATGAAGAAAAATGTCTAAATATCAAAAGCTTAAATGATCTCTCTCAAGCTTAGTCATGCAGGATGTAGTACAAATTCAGAGAAAATAAAATGTCTTGGTCTAGATTTATGCACTCAAAATATTGCTATAACATCCATCCTATTCAAGCCCAAAAGAAACATACAAATCAAGAATATAGAATATAGTGCTTGATATTAGAAAGCTTGCTGAAAAATCAATATTATGGAAATTAGGCAAATGTGAAATAGAATTTTGGTTTGATACTTGGTGTTCTAAAAGGCCTATAATCTCTTTTAATCATGGTGTTTCTATTGACTGGTATGCCCAATACAAAGTTAAGAGTTTATGGACAGAAGGCTATTGGAATTCTGAGAAACTCATCAGGAATGTTCTCCCTTCAGACATCAACAAAATAAACAATCTCTCCATCAAATAAGCTGAAAAAGATACCATCTAATTGACTCTCACTAATTAAGGAACATTAAATATCAAGGAAACGTGGGACAACATAATAATTAAAGGCATAAAATCTAACCTTTTTTAAACTTAACCTTTTCAACAAAATCTGGAATTTAATCTCTCCGAAAAAGTGTTCTTTCCTTCTTTGGAGAACTTTGAATAACTGGATTTTTCTGTTGACAAGGTCCTTCAACATATGAAGATATCTCTTGCCTCTATATGTAAATAGTATGAAAATAATGATATTGTTTCTCACCTTTTCGTTCAATCCAGGAATTCATGGGATGTTTGGCTCAATTTCTGCATCTTTTTCAACATAACAATTGGAAACTACATGACCATTCAGCACATTACAAGACTCTGGTTCTGGTCTATATCTAAATACACTCATAACCATACTTTTCTTCATGCTATCATCTGTTGGACTATATGGTCTAACAGAAACAAGGCTAAACATCACCAAAAAATATATGTGTTACTTCAACCATCCCCCAAATCAAAAATCTAATTCAAAGGCTGGATATGGAGAACCTTCTTAAAAGGGAGCATTGGGATAAAGATAACAACATTGCTATGGACTTTTGCTGTTACCAATCACCTTATATAGCCTAAAAAGGCATGCTACATAAAAATGATATCTTTTTACAATCAACATACAAAACCTAACATATATGGTGCTATGCTTTAAACGGAGAAGCTAGTGGTAATGCCAATATCAGAAACTCGAAGGGTGATATAACATATGCTATAGGCAGCCTATATGGTAAAAAGAATCCTCTTAATGCTGAATGTTGTGCTCTTCTTGACGGACTTCCCTAATGCTATAATCTAAACGTAACTAACATAGATATTGAAACATACTTAAATATTTAAATCGTTATGTTAAACAATCAAAATGTCCCTTCGTATATGTGTCCGCTTGTAAATTGTTGCATGAAGATTTTATCAGTTAATATGACTATTTCATATATCTATAGAGAAAACAAGACCGCTGTAGACTTGGTTCCAAGATGGACACATAAATGCAAGCTTAAAATAGATCTAAATGCATACCAAATTCTAATGAGATTAAGGGCGATTGCTATTCTTGACATCTTGGAACTTAGTTTCTTGAGAGACGTAAACTAAATCTAGGCTATTCATATATATCATTTCTTGGAGAACCTGGTGCTATATTATTAATTATATCTAAACATTACTAACTATATTCTAATCAGGGAATTCTTACCTGACAATATCAAATGCAGGAAATCAATTTAACAACTCTGGTCCATCCTCGATAACTTCATCATCAAGCCATCAATATCCTTAGTTTTGTTTCAATTTTTGAGGCAGATTCTAAGTTCTCTCTGGATCATCTGCACATCGCCATAATATCATCATAAGTCTCAAGCTCTTTGGATCTTCTGAAAGATATACTTCTGACATTTAGTCGAGCACTTGGAAATTTATCTGCTATGAGTTAAAATTCTTGCTCGAAGCATATCCGCTCATGAACCTCTTCTTAGACAAATTTGTTTTCAGCCCTATTGAGCTTTGCTCTCAAGAGCTAATCCTCCCAAGTATCTCCCTCTGTTTTTCCATGACAACATCTTTAAATGAATTATCCCATTCTTAAACAGCGTCTTAGACAAAATCAAAACTTCAAGAATTCAACGGTCTCTTCCTTCAAGAGGTCTCCCAGTATCGCCAAGTCATCTACCTCAAAATTGAAACTTGATTTAGCGCTCAAAATTTGTTTTGGCACTTAAAATTTGTTTTGGCGCCTAACAAATTTTAAGTACTCCATAGTATTTAGCTTCGTATATAACCTTTATAATATTTTAATAAGCTTCTCTTTTTAAAAAAAACATTGTTAACACTAGTGACATTTTATACATATATAAAAATAATGACATAATAATAATAATAAATTGTATAATTTTTTTTTAAATCTTTAGAAAGTACATTTTTTGTATAAAACATTATAAATTAATGAAAAAGGGTTTGTTACAATCATTTGAGAGCATTACCATACATAAAAAAATACTAAGATAAAAATCCATTGGAGAACTTTATTAAGAAATAAGTAGTTAAAGACATAATATAGATTACATGATGTAACATGTACCGAAATAAAAAAACATAAAAAAGACACGAAACTGATGGGTAAAGTAACACAAGTTATGAGGTCGTGAGTAGTATGGGTATAAAGGTAGCACCTTTTGCAGCGGGGCTTCCTGATAGAGATGATAAATATTTGATGCAAAGAAGTATCTGTGAAAATTCTCGCATATCTCTCTTTCTATTTATGATAAATCGCCACGCAAAACCCAAAACACCAAAGATGGCCATGCTATAAGGGATATAGGCTCCATAAGCTGGCAGTTTGTAGGCAGGATGACCAATCAATGTTTGGAGGAAAGAATCAAATCTTCACACTTGAGGGCTCCCAGAGAAGGCGAGAGAAAGAGCACTCCACCAAGAGATAATTAATTTAGTCAGTGTAGTTATTACAAACACACAGTTGCAGACCATATTATAACCATGAGATATTAATTTATCTATAGTGACGAGTTTACTTTGGATGAGCAAGCATATGAGTGTGTGGATATTAAAATTATTCCAAATACGGCTGGCCCCCATTAACCTGATGAGCTGAAATACGAATAACGTGCTAATTGTTATTAATAGAAAATATCTTAATTCTCTAGTTGAGAAGCCAAATTTCAACATCCTCCACATCCGAAGGAGTCAAGAATAGACTAATAGAGTTACCGATTCCTTGAAGATGAGTCTGAAGTGATTTGTTACCAGAACAAATATAAGCAAGCCAATTCCAAGAATCGTTGGAGATGTTGTCTATGATTTTAGTGTTGATGTTCATTCTAGTATAACGTATAATACTAGAACCATAACAGTTAACTAAAGAAGTAGAGAAGAGTTTAGGACCTTTATAGAGGAAGGAAAAGTTTTTGTTTCCAATTTCAGATTTGTATAAGTTAGTGACAAAAGATCTAAGATTAAGAATTTTTCTCCATCCCCAATTAGAGAAAGAACCAATGGTGAGGTTCAAAAAGTTTTGGTTCTTTACCTTTTCAGAATTAATCCAATCACACCATATGTTTTATGTGCAAATGATTATGGACTAGAGATATTTAAGAGTGGCTCTGTGATTCAAGACCGTAAGGTGTATTATCACAAGGCTTCCCTCAAGTGAGGTCAATAAAAGTTTTTTCCAAGATATATTAGCAGTAATATTTTGCATATAAACTCCCGGCCATAGGAAGCATCAAAGTAACTAGAAGATATTATTTAAGTCTCTAACAAAGATTATGAACATGGATGATTAATAAACTTGGTTAGCAAAAAGAACAGATTTAATCACCTGAAATCTCTCGTTATAAGGAAAATTCTTTGAACTTTAAGAGTTAATACGAGTAGTAAGCTTATTGCGAGAGGTGCGAAATCATTATACGTGAGTATGAGAGTGATCAAATGGACTATTAAGTAACGAAATGGAAGGGTTACACCCTCGAAGCCAATGATGTTGGCGATTATCTGTCAAAGGTTTTAACTAACACTAAAAAAAAATGACTGTCTCTCGCATTGATGTAGAGACCCGAGATGGAGATGGATTCCTCAAAGCCTTCTTTAAACAACTTGATGGAGTTAAAATCAACATGATTATAAATCATACGATCGTCGGTGAAGTTGAGATTTATAATTTGAATTTTATAACAATTTCAATGAAACTTGAAAGAAGGAGGATTTTATCCTTCACGATACTAGAAAAGACTTGCATAACAAAGATGAAAAAGAAAAGAGAAAGAGGATCTCCTTATCGGAGGCCTTTGTTTCCTTTGAAGATAGCACAGGAATTACCATTGATATTTAATGGGTAAGAAGAGGTATATATACATTAAATGACATATGTGATCATTTAAAAGGGGAAATCCACAGATAAAACCATCTAAAAAGAGGCCGCATCGGATGTTATCGAAAGCTTTCATAAGGTCAATCTTGAGGGCATCCGTTGGGGTCCTTTCTATTTGTGTGGTAACCCCTTAGATGCTCTTAGAAAATAAAAAAATTATCTGAGATGCTATAACTATGGATAACGATGGATTAAGATGAGTTAGTTAGAGAATGGAGGAAGTCATTTATCCTATTGTAGTGATTTTTAGATGAATTTGTAGATTACATTGCAACAGACTAGGGGTCTAAAATCAGATGTATAATAGGGATTATCTAATTTTGGGATGAGATCAACTTGAGTTTTATTCCAATTTTGGTCCATATAGTCGACAATGAAAAAATGTTGGACCAGATTTCATAAATCATTACCAACAATTGCCATTGAGCTTTTAAAGAAGCTGGAATTGTAGCTATCCGAGGCAGGGGCATTGTTAGGGTCAATACTACATATGATGCTTTTAATATCCTCTTTAGTGATTAAATGAGTCATGAAAGCCTTATTATAGAGCTTGGGTGTAGTAGTGATGATATTGTTGATACTCCCCATGTCATGGTAACTATTGAAGTGTTTTTGCTCCGGGAGGTTAGTGAACTGGTTGAGAAAAATGTTTGTGACACGATGGGGGTTGTTGCAAGGGTTGTCATGGTTATCGTTGATAGAAACTATCTTGTTGCGGATGATACTCGCTTTAAACTATAGTGGAAGTAGTTTGAGTTGAGATATCCTAGTTTGAGCCAGATTTTGCAAGATTTTTGTTTTAGAAAATATTCTTTTGTTTTACTTAGAAATATGAATTGTTTTGAAGCATTAATTTTGGCTTCAACGAGGGAGGAAATTTGGGGATCCAAAGATAAGTTTTGATGTGATTGGACGAGAGACTCCTGGTCGGTTTCAGTTCTTTCATCGATGTTAATTGAACCTTTTTTATCGAACATGTAAAGGGCGGGTTGTATGCGACTAAACATCCCATAGGCTGTTAAGAAAGCCCCTATTGATCTTTGAAGAAATAGGTTTGCTAACTTTCTTGTTTGGCCAGGAGTACTAGAAACTGGTATCTTGAAGATTATTGAGTTTGCGAATATAAAAATAACTATTAAAGTAACTAATTGGGTAATTTCAAAAGTCCAAATTGCATATTGAATCTTCTAAATTACTGATGAAATTGAAATCACACATAACAACCCATGAATTGTTCGAATAATTAATAAAATATGACTTAAGATCATTCAACATAAGAATGCGTTCTAAGGAATCAATGAAACTGTATATTGTCGAAAGATAGATAGTTATAGACGAAGCTATATAAGTGACACTATAATCGATGATTTGAAAGGTAGAGTTATTGAAGATCACGTTCTATACGCTAATATTTAAAACTATACATCTACCGAGGTGGGTCGAATGATTAAATTTAAAATACAAAAAGTGTGCATGGAATGCATATCATTATCGACTTTGTTGTCTCCTATTCTAGTTTCGATTGAATGGACTAGAGTGATACGGTTGCGGAAGACGAATTCAATGATATTTCTTTCTCAGATGAATCTATTTAACCGGATGAATATTCCAATATCTAATTATCACGATATTAATAAAATTAAATGAATTTATTGATAAAATAATATACACGATTTGGGGAACTAGAATTCTGATAGTAGAATGTAAAACTTATGTTACCAACCCATGAGTAATTTGTTTTAATGTGCATTGCGTCAATTGTTTTATATTTTGATTAGGATCAATTGATAGATAAATTTCTTCGGATTGGATCATGCCCAATAGTCTGGTACTAAAATATCAAATTAGGCGGTTGGGGTCCGAATAGTAATAAGGTGTATACTTTCTATGCTTTCTTTGTAAGCTTTGGTTTTTTCATCGAAATCTCCAAAACCTACCTAAATCAAACACAGTATCAAGACCGGAGAAATATCTCCGGTCTCTTGATGAAGATCCCGAAGAGAATCGAGTAGAAGAAATTACAATTTTTTATCTGAAAAACAAATACAACAATAGTCCCTCATATTTATCACTTGTATTATAATGGTCTTTACGTCTATTCATAACAAGCTTGCCTAACATTCCCAAACGGTTGAAAATATCATCCAAATTTTATGTTACATAATATTTTTGGAGTTCTCATATTAGCGTCTACATAAGACGTCACGTACCCTGTCATAATTATCTAAATACTTATTATTTACCATTTACTTTGATAATTTACTTAAATGATCAACCCACTCTTTTACTATTTAAGTCCAAGTGATTTAATCTGTCGATAGCCTAATCTATTAGCTTAATTTAAACCCCATTCGTAAATACATGAACACGTAAATCAATTTCTATGTTCTCTAGTTCTATCTCACTTACTTTCAAACTCAATTTATATCTGAATCCTAAATGATTAAAGTCTATTCCTATTTCTCCCTAACATTCGATCATAGTTTGATTTGAGATTTCCTTACATGGGGCAAGCCTTCATGGATTATCCAACACTTATATTACCTTACTTGGGGCAAGCCGGTTACTTGTCACAACATCATCCCTCTGCCTACTATTATCGTTTTCCATGTATATGTTCTAGGTATATCGGTATAACAGTGTTTGATGATATGTCTTATTGCACAAGTTAATGAAGGTTTGTACGCTTTTATTGTTATTAAACGGAAACTGTAAGATGGCCGGTTTGTTGGATCATAAACTTGACCCAATTAAGGGTCCAACCCACTCAATATGTCCCATCTAGAATAAATCTTCAAGAAACAATGAAATTAATATTTATTTAGTAGCGGAGGTTGTGTGTAAGACCATCCTTAGGTTCAATGCAAGATACTCTTTATGTTTAGTATAAGAAACACTTTTACCTTGAGTGTAGTCTTGATTTTAAGTGTTTAAGTATCCATAAGCTCTTGGATGGTGGATATTTGTCTCCACATGATGTGTGGGATGCGTAGAAAAAGGGTTTGACGAACCCGAAGATGAAGCAAACCTTACTCAAGAGGAGAAAACAATTTTGAAGGATTCAAGAAAGAGAGATAAAAAAGCTCTCTTCCTCATCTATCAAGCATTAAATGACGATAGCTTTGAAAACATTTCACGCGCATCTTCCACCAAACAAGCGTGGGAGAAATTACAAATCTTTTACAAAGGAGTCGAAAAGGTGAAAAAAGAACGTATCCAAACATTAAGAGGTGAATTTGAATCTTACATATGAAAGCGTCTGAATCTAGTAACAACCGTTTCTAATCAATTAAAAAGAAATGGCGAGAAGTTAAAGGATGTGAGAATAATAGAAAAAAATACTTCGTTCGTTGGATCCTAAATTTGAGCATATCGTCGCGATGATTGAAGAAACTAAATACTTCGAGAAAACGATGATTGAAGAACTCCAAGTTTCTTTACAAGCCTATAAAGAAAAGCTCAAAAAGAAGCAAGAGATCACCGAGCAACTCCTTAAAGTAGAACTCAAAGACATGCATGCAAATCAAGGGGGTGATAGAAACCAATATGGTCGATGTAGAGGTAGAGGCCGCATACGAGGTAGTTATCATGGCCATGGACGTGGCTGGAATTACAAAAACAATCATTCCAACTACAACTACGAGAAACGAGAAATCTCAACACGAGGTGGTTGAAGGAAAAATCCGAACTTGAGGTATGATAAATCTCAAATCCAATGCTATAAATGTCAAAGGTTTGAACATAATGCTTCAGAATACAGAGGCCTCAATAATATAGTTGGGGAGAGGGCTAACTATATGGAGGAGAAGACGGAGGAAAATGATATATTACTACTAACATACAAAAATAGTAATGAAGGTCAAGAGAACACTTGGTATCTTGACACTGGTGCAAGCAACCATATGTGTGGTAAAAAAACATGTTTGTACAGATCAATGAATCTGTGAGTGGAAATGTATCTTTTGGAGATTATAACAAAATATCGGTGAAAGAAAAATGTAATATTATTATTCGTGCAAAAGATGGTAGTCACCAAATAATTTCAAATGCCTATTACGTATCTAGCATGAAAAACAACATCTTGAGCTCGAGACAACTCCTAGAAAAGGGCTATGATATTCATATGAAAAATTATAGTCTTTTTATGAGAGATGACAAACGAGATTTAATTGTTAAAGTCGAGATGTCAAAGAATAGAATGTTCCCTTGGAATATTCAAAATGATGTTGCAAAGTCTCTTAAGGTTGTTATAAAGATTCATCGTGGCTATGACATGTTCCATTTGGGCATCTAAACTTTACAACTTCACAGCTATTGTCCAAGAATGAAATGTTGAAAGAGTTACCATGTATCAGTCATTCTGACCAACTATGCGAATGATGATTACTTCGAAAGAAATTCAGAAAAATCTTTCCGAATGAGTCAGAATCAAGAGCCAATAAACCACTCGAGCTTATTTATACCAATGTGTGTGGTCCAATCAAACCGAGCTCTCTAGGTAAGAGTAAGTACTTCCTTCTTTTCATTGATGATTTTCAAGAAAAACTTGGGTATATTTCTTGAAACAGAAATCCGAAGTATTTGGAATATTTAAGAAGTCCAAATCAGTTGTGGAAAAGGAAAGCGAAAATAATATTAAATTCATAAGATCTGACCGAGGAGGGGAATTCACATCCAATGAATTCCAAGAGTTTTGTGAAGCACATGGACTTCGTCACCACTTGACAGTTCCCAGATTTCTTCAACAAAACGGTGTGGCAGAAAAGAAGAATAAAACAATCCTTGATATGGCGCGAAGTATGCTCAAAAGTAAGAAACGGCCTAAGGATTTTTGGGAAGAATGAGTGACATGTGCGGTCCACTTGTCCAACCGATCTCCAATAAAAATTATTTGCGGAAAGACACCACAAGAAGTATGGAGTATAAGAAAGCTTGAAATGTTCCCACCTGAGAGTATTTGGAAGCGTAGCTCATGTCAATGTACCAGACGAACAATGAACCAAAATCGATGATAAAAGAAAGAATATTGTCTTTATCTGTTACGAATCAAGTTCCAAAGTCTACAAGCTGTCCAAGCCAAACAATAAGAAGGTTGTGATAAGCCGAGACGTGATACTTGATGAAGAAGGTGAATGATATTTTGGGTCTCATACAAATGAGTTCTCATTTTAACCCCAAATTGAAGAATATGAGCATACATCGAGTAAGCAATCAGAAGAGCTTGCAACCCCACAAACTTCACCAACATCATCTACTGATGGAGACTCACCACCTTCATCATCGTCAAATGGTAGTCAAAATGAGAGATTTGTGGAACGTACAAGAAGTCTTAGTGATCTTTATAAGGTCACCGGACCAATAGATAACCTTACACTCTTTTCTCTCTTTGCTGATTATGAACCAGTGACTTTTCAAGAAGCTACACAAGATAAACAATAGAGAGACACGATGTACGAAGAAATTAGAGCCATTGAGAAAAATGACACATGGGAACTCACCTCACTTCCCAAAGGGTGCAAGAGAATAGGCGTAAGATGGTTATACAAAACAAAGAGAAATGCTAAGGGGGAGATTGGAAAACCGAAAGTGAGGCTTGTTGCAAAAGGCTATAGTCAAAAGGCGGGAATTGACTATGATGAGGTATTCTCTCCCGTTTCCCGATTAGAATCTATTAGACTA
Source organism: Limnanthes douglasii subsp. nivea (assembly GCA_036936605.1). Lineage (NCBI taxonomy): Eukaryota > Viridiplantae > Streptophyta > Magnoliopsida > Brassicales > Limnanthaceae > Limnanthes > Limnanthes douglasii. The sequence goes on along the minus strand of JAUPFV010000005.1, from coordinate 209,215,119 downwards.
ATAATTTCTTTGGCATCTCAAAACAAGTGGAATGTACAACAAATGGATGTGAAGTCAGAATTTCTAAATGGCATCCTTGAAGAAGAAGTCTACATTCAACAACCATTAGGCTATGAGGTCAAAGGTCATGAAGATAAGGTGTTGAAGCTAAAAAGGCTCCTTACGGTCTAAACCAAGCACCAAGGGCATGGAACAATAGATCGACAAGTATAACGACTTCAAAAAATGTCCCTACGAGCACACTCTATATACCACGATCAAAGATAGAGATATTTTGATTGTGTGCCTCTACGTGGACGACTTGATCTTCACTGGAAGCAACCTAAGCATGTTTAATAAATTCAAGAAAGTGATGACAAAGGAATTCGACATGACAGACTTGGGGCTTATGGCTTACTACCTTGGCATTGAAGTTAAGCAGCAAAAAGATAGAGTTTTTATCTCACAAGAAAACTATATAATAGATATTCTTAAGAAGTTTAAGATGGAGAATTGTAACCCGATAAACACACTCATGGATTTTGGAGTCAAAATGTCCAAGCATGAAGAAGACGAAAGTGTAGATCCAACATTATTCAAGAGTTTGGTGGGAAGTCTACGCTATCTAATGCACGAGAACAAATATTATTCATGCAGCTGGATCGGTTAGCTGCTACTTGGAAACTCCAACAACAACATATTTCAAGGCTGGAAAGAGAATCATTCGTTATCTGAAAGATACAATTGACTTTTGCTTACTCTATTCAATTCCAGCGATGACAAGCTTGTTGGGTATAGCGATAGTGATTGGGGTGAAAACATTGATAATCGAATGAGTACTACTGGATTTGTATTTTTCATGAGAAATACTTCTTTCACATAGATTTCAAAGAAACAACCGCTTGTCACGTTATCTACTTGTGAGGCGGATACGTTGCTGGTACTACATGTGTTAGTCATGCAATTTTACTTAGAAATCTATAGAAGGAGATAGACCTAACACAGAATGAGCCAACTAAAGTGTATGTCGACAATAAGTTAACCATCGTCTTAGTCAAGAATCCAGTATTCCATGATCGAAGCAACTATATCGATGTCCGCTACCACTACATAAGGGAGTGTATTTCAAGAATGAATGTGCAAGTTAAATATGTGAAGACACAAGATCAAGCTACCCATATTTTCACCAAGCCACTGAGCAAAGACTTTAAATGATTAAAGAAACTACTAGAGGTCACGGGATCACGTTTAAGGGGGAGTGTTGGATCATAAACTTGACACATTCAAAAGGTCCAACACTCTCTATAAGGCCCATCAAGAAATCATGTTCTGGAAATAAATTAAATATTATTTATTGTTGTAGTGGAGGTTGTGTGTAAGACCATCCTTAGGGTGAGTGCAAGATACTCTTTTATGTTGAGTGTAAGAAACATTTTTACCTTGAGTGTAGTCTTGAGGTTGAGTGTTTAAGTATCCATAAGCTCTTGGATGTTGTATCCTTGTCTCTAATAGTTCTAGAGAAGTCTAGAACCCTCATTTGCTAGTTTGATTGTAAATGTGACTAACAATAACTTTTAAGAGAGAGAATGAGTGAGATTTGTAGAGAGAGAAAGCTATGAGTATATTATATTAAAAAAACGTACTTGCCCCCAAAAGGGGACTTTCCTTATATAGTGACAGTAGTGTGACCCATTTTACACAAGTGGTCCCTCTAGATTACTTTTTTCCTATTTACACCCATACTTCTCATATTAAACATTTAGTCCTTATTATTACTAGTTTTATTAATACAAATAAAAATATTTATGTTACATCAGTCCAAGACAGCCTAGACATTTTCCGCCTTTATCAGTAGCCCCCAGTCTTGATGAAGAAACAAATTAAGACTGCATAGTAATAGGGTCGGAAATCCATGATGGCTTTTTGCATAGGTCCAATCGTCAAATACCGAACCCAAGGTTGGGTTATGTTGCATTTGTTAGCTTTCCGTTATCAATATGGTACCGATATCCAGGGTCGGGTTATGTTGCATTTTTTGGCTTCCTGTTAACAGCGTGGTATCGATCTCTAGGGTCAGGTTATGTTGCATTTGTTGGCTTCCTGTTACCAATGTGGTCGGTCTTTGGTGGGCCTTACATTTAGAAAATTTGTTGTACAAAGCCCAATTTCCCAATTTACGTTGAGTCTTCTTATTAATATACAAGTGTCGCCCAGCTCTCGGTCGCTTACTAGCCAAGGTTTTGCCTTTTGGACTACCCGAGGCTTTTAATTATGATGCTAGTCCCCTAGCCCTACAAAAATGTCAAAGTTTCACATGTGTCTCGTATCTATTTGGGAAGATCTACTCGTGATATTAACCAACGCCACTCTTGACCTTCCCGACACCCTTTTCGATTACACTTCTCCACGGAAAAAACCATTAAAGAAGCCATCCTCCTATAAATATTTTCATTTCTTCATTTTTCTTCCTAACACGTTTCTAGAAAGAAAAGGCTTTACTATTTTCCTTGCCTTTCTAGAAAGATAAGTTACCATTTGTTTCTTTGTTAATGAAAAAACCTGTTTCCAAAATAAGAAGAAGAGTGGCCATACCCTGAAGCCAATCTTTGGTGCCATAGACTATCTTAGCATCTCTGAGAGAGTTGCTCAATATAAAGCAACCGGTCTGATAGATAATACGTCGGTCATTTCAGTGAGCTTGACCCCACTTGATTTTCCAACAACTGTACATAACCCGACATCTAAACAAAAATTCAAGGCGAGCCCTACTCGTGCCAAAAACTCACCCTCTAAAGAAGTTGTCTCTAGATATCCAACTGTCTGACCCTTAACTTTGGCATCCCCAACTCTTTTTGTTAAAAAATCCAATCCCAAATTTCTAATTATTAGGGACTTTAATGCTTCCTCATCTTCTCCTGAAATGGTCCAATTAACCCTCACCATCGTGGATTATAAAGTTGGTCATAAACCGCGGCTACCGTTAGGGGCGTAGTCCAAAGAGATGCTGAGCGGCAAAGGCTCGAAGCAACTGCTTCCAAGGATAAAAAGGACACAAACCCCGATCGTCATACAAATGCTTCAGAACCGCTTCTTGCTCCCAAACCTATCCCTCCGAAAGACAAAAAGAGAAAGGAAAAAGTTCGCGATGCCTTCCCTTTTGAAAACTTCTTCTAAACAAACCATCACTAAACCTCGTAAAGATCCCACTATCCCTACTCCTTCCACAAAATCTTCTAAGGATGTCGGTCTCAAAAAAAATTGTATGGGATGAGAGTTCTCTTAAAGGAGCTCAGGAAACAACTGTCGGTGTGAGTAGGAAAAATACCGAAAACAGTCTGCCTGAGAAGCAGATGAAACATTTGTGAACCAACAGCAAATCGATCTGACCTCTGTTGAACCCTCACATACTCAAATTACTTTCCCTAAGGCTACTAAGTGCACATCAATTATTAAAGAGAATGTTTCTCAACGGGAAGGTAAAGGAATTGCCATTGTAGAAACTCGTGCTGCTGCTCATGTAATAACTGAAGAACCCCTTCCACCTGAAATTGACGCAGTGACTACCGGTTATCATCGTTTCTTACCTCGAGATCACATTATCTCCCTCTATAATGTCAAATATTTGTATTATAGTCCAGATGAGCAACCCAGGCTGAAAGTTATATGGAGGATCCCTGATTGTATAAACGTTCGTTTCCCGAAGCCTGGAGAAACACCTCTATCGGTACGACAAATGGAGGTAGTACTTTTTACTGAATTATTTAATTGGGGTTTAAGGCTTCCTCTTGATCCCGACATTGTGAGGTACTTCAAGATCTTGTGAATTTTCCCGACCCAACTTAATCTAAATGTCTGGTATACACTGATATCGTGTATAATAACTTCTCGCCTAGCTGAAGTGTCGATGTCTATGGAGGAGTACATAGGTGTCACTGGACTTTCAAAATCCCTTAAGTTACCGTTTTTATATTCTTCCTTGGAAAATCGGAAAAAGATAGTAAATGACTTGCTAGAAGCTGATAAAGCGTGAAAACAACGATTTGTTTTCATTGGTGGAGCATGAGAGAATGGTCAGCCTCATAACAAAGATAACCCGAGGCGTTTAACTTGTAGGTGGATGCCCAATGTTGCATGGGAAAATGGTCTAACCTTATTTCCACCTTTTAATATAATATTGTTTTTCTTATATAGCTTTCAAGTTAGATTTACAAGCTATGAAGAAGGCGCATATGATAGCATCCAACACTATTTTACTGAAGCTCCAAAACTATGCTAAGAAAAATTAGGGCCAAGCGTTTCATCGGTTTTTTTAAAAACACAAATCTAGTCAAGAACAACCTCTCGCGTTGCTCCAATAAAATTCTTAGCACTGATCAGTTAAGGGTTCCTCCCAATGTGGCCGACCTGGTTCAAAGAATAGACGCTCCTGATGGAGATGTATTTTTACCCAAACAAAATCGGGCCCCTAGCAAGCGTGTTAAATCAGAGGAGAAATCTGACCAAGAGAATGAGGATGATGTGAAGGAGAAAGTCGTTGACAGTATTCTTCGGGAGCTCGTTGTTACCGAACCTGAAAACAACGTTGTGCTTAATGATCCAGCAGCTAGTGAAGGCAAGTTTCCCCTTGGTAAAGGACACTTAAAACAAAGATGTGGGGAAAAAAGAAAAAAAAGGTAGTTATAACTGAATAAGTGAGCAAGAAGCTTGAGGTAGTTAAAAAGAGAAAAGATCAAGCCCCGACAGACATATCCAACAAAAATCTATATGCTCAGCAAACAATCATCCCCGTGCTATTTGAGTAGTACGGGGGAACCAAGACGAATATTACAGTTGGTGGATAAGCTTATTGACCTCGAGGATGACAATCCTGTTTGTGTTGTGATGGAGTTAGATCATCTGGATCCTTGCTGCATCAATGATCATGTTAACGCCAATTCCCTTATTAGTGAACCACTACATCCCGAAACCAAATTGTCCACCAAGAAGGTTTGTCAAACTTTTGTAAAAGGTTCAACCGTTGTTCTCGATGATACTTTCTATATTGAACCATACCAATGATTGTTTCTCCTCAAGGGCCAAGTAACTTCTCTCTTCAGGATTCAGACACCTTGGGTAAAAATTTGTACGATATGGTCATTCCTCTAGCCTTAAAACAAAAGAAAATGATAAAACTAAATAATGAATTAGTCGAAGTCACCGGGCGTTTATGCGAAGTAGAAACTAAGTTGTCTAATTTTCTCAACTTAGAAAAAACATCCAAGGAGGCGATTGAGAAGGATAACAACCGGACTGTTTTGACTGAGAATTCCCTCCGAAAACTTCAAGGGAAATAATCCGAAAACTGTTTTGACTGTTTTGGCTCAATCTAACCAAGATAAGATTAACCGATCTTTGCATGACTCTTTGTCAAAGGTTCGAAATGATCGGGTAACGCCATGTAGTTTTCTGCCGCACGACTAATTTAGAATCAATTTCTTCGAAAACAACTAGCTAAGGAAGCTAAGGGTTCTTCAGATTTTCGTTCGGTTATGGAAAAGAAAGCCAAAGATGACAAGAACCTATTTGCCACAAAATGTAAAAAGCTTATGGAAAAAGAGCTTGTCGACGCCAATGCTGCTTACGTTTTGTTCTTCCATAGTCAATTCCCTCAAATAACCTTAGGATCAATGTGGAACGATGTTCCAAAAGAAGAAGACCGCCCCGACGGGGTCGTTAGCGAGGATGACATTGTTGGTGAAGATTCATCTGATGATTCATCGAATGGTTAAGCTCATCTTGTTTGTAATAAATTTTTTTGGCTTTCGAACTTGGTTGGAATTTATGTAAATCATCTTGAAGCGTGTTCGCATTTGTTTTTTGGGTGACTTAAACCATTGTATTTCGCAGATTACTAATGTGGCCCCTTGTTAAAATACTTGTTGTTCATCCCATTTTTCAGATTCGAAAGTGATCAATTTCCAACACCAAAAAATGCAAGTTTCAATTATAATCACGTAGATAAACTTGTTAGTTGAAAATCCTTTAAGGTCTGAATCTGTAGATCAACTTATTGGTTGAAAACTTCTTTAAGTTTGAGTTTGTAGATCAACTTGTTTGTTGAAAAACCTTTTTAAGTTCGAATTTGTAGATCAATTTGTTAGTTGAAAAACCTTTTTAGGTTCGAATCTCGAGATCAACTTCTTAGTTGAAAAACCTTTTTTCTCTTCTATAAACAGTGGAACTCTCCCACCATCTAGAGAATCACAAAACACACCAAGAAGTAAAGTTAAAGAGAAAATTAGAGTGAAAGAAAAGAGAGACAAAAATGCTCTCTTGAGTGAAAGAAAAAATATTTTCTCTTCTAGTGTGAGTGGCAAGAGTGTCTTGTAACATTTATTCTTTTTCAATATTTATCATAAAAATTTGTTTATTTTAAGTGAGTTGTAACAGCATCACCCCTCTACCTTCTGTTATTAGATTCTATGTATCTCTTCCAGGTATATCGGTATAACAAAGCATTGTTTGATGATATGTCATACCGTACAAGTTACGCATTTATTGTTATTAAACAGAAGCTGTAAGATGGCCGGTTTTTGCACTTCCCATTCTTGTTTCCGTTGTCCGAACCAAGCAATCATTAGTGGAACATTCCTTATCATCAACCAGAGCCGCTCATTAGGTTGCTTCCCTAGAGTCAAGGTTGGTCACACTTCCCACAAGATACATGGCAATATTTTTGTACTGAGATTAATTGGATGCTCATGATGCTCTGCATTGCAGTCACGATTGGGTTTAGAGGCACTAAACATTTGGGAAATGCATCACGGTTGGCTGTGATGACGGTGATGCTAGTAACAACATGCCTTACCTCAGTGGTGATTGTCCTCTACTGGAACAAACCCCCTTATTTAGCTTTCGCCTTCTTAATTGTGTTTGGGTCCATCGAGTTGGTTTACTTCTCAGCCTCACTGACCAAGTTCACGGAAGGTGCATAGCTTCTAATCTAGTGGCCCTTTCTCTCATGACAATCATGTTTGTTTGGCACTGCGGTATCATTAAAAAATACGAATTTGACCTCCATAACAAAGTCTCACTTGAATGGCTTTTAGCTCTAGGTCCAAGTTTAGGAATTGCCTGTGTTTCAGGTATCGGGCTAGTCTTCACGGATCTAACCTCGGAGAGCTCAGCTAAACTCTCTCGCTTTGTCACCAACCTCCCTGCATTCCACCGTGCCCTCGTATTCGTGTGTGTTTGTGTGTGAAATCAGTACCGGTCCCTAACGTCCCCCTTGCCGAAATCTATCTAGTTGGCCGCATGGATCCCGCAGAACATCCGTCCTAGCGCAACATTGTACATTATGGGTACCGCAACCTGCACCAAGACGTCCATTCTTTTGAATCAGAACTAGTAGATAGACTAGCTGATTTAATCTGGTATGATTGCTCGAGAGGGACTAACTCATCTTCTGAGTGCCATCTGGCAGAGCTTCTCTGCCTCGTCAAATTGTGATGCTTGAATATGAGCTTCAGCTAACTACTGAGTACTGACATGTTTCACCAATATGAGAATCTGTTTCACACAGTACTTGTCTTTAAATCTCCAAACCTGCAGTGTAACACAGTATGGAATTTTCAATCTGACCCATATAAGCATATGTGTCGCCTAATTGCATGCACCAGGCCAATTTAGCTAGGGCGTGATTTATACCATCATCTAACACATGAATCTCAGTTGCACGCTCAAGAACAGGAACAACTTCATTGAATTTCCCCAAGCTGCAGTATGGATGCCACAACATGCAAACACGTGAGTTGCTCTAACCCTGGTTTCTTGTTTTCACTTCTTTGGAATGATTTCAGTGCTTGAAGTGCTAAACGAAGGGGTTTTCGAAGGTAAATGGTAAATAGTAAATACTTACTGTTTACATAATAAATGCCTCTATACAAGTGAAGGCCGAAGACCATTATGAAACAAATGACAAACAGAGGACCAATCACGTTGTTTAGACATCAAACACAGAATGAGATCGGAGAAATACATGCACCCTTCTCATGGAGACGCGAGAGAGAATGAAGTGGAAAGAAATACAATTTCTTTTCCAGAATAACGAGGACCACGCCGCCGGACAGAGACGATTGTAGTCGGTTCGAAGACCTAACCTCGCGATACCTATCGCTGGAAGGTGAAACAGTTTGGACAACGGTGAATTGATGGGAAGGGGGCTGTAGACAGTGGAAAACCACTCGGTCGGAACACAGAGAGTCTAATAGACTAACGAATCTTATGTAATGATGGACTTACCCATAGACTCCATGACCGAATCGCCAGATCTGACGCAGACGACAGTGAAAGTTCTCTCCATATTCTGACTCTTGAGATTAAACATCTTACTCTTTCAATCTCTAGAAGGAAAAGGAGACAAGTCTGAATGGAACCCGACTTTTGCTTCTCCGTTTGATGGGTTCTTTCGAATCCGGTGGTATTAAACCTTCGATGAGAGACCAAAAAGGGTCAGCAAGTAAATATGCTTATCCACAATGTACTTAAGACCAGCAAAACAAGAGTGACAGAGATAGAAAACAATATAGTCAGGTGAAAGTTACCGAGGGGCGACCTTGTACTATCAGGCCGAGAGAGTCAATGCAGGGACAGATCTAGAGTTTATACGGGTATGTCGAGATGATACTAAATAAAAAAATAAATTTAGTATGGTGGTAAAGATCTCCCCTACAATATTTGAGGTCTTTTAGTTTGATTAGCTTGTTTAAGTTATTAAGTTGTTGACGAAAGGATAAAAAAGAAAACAAATTTTTTGATCGTTTACTGTGGATTTATACACTATGATAATTTTTTCATTTTGTTGTTTTGGTCATCAATAATATGTATTTTTTCCAAAAACTTGTTTAGTCCTGGTCCTCATGTAATTATAATCTTAGAAAACATCCACCAACTAGGGAAGGTAATACACCGCTCTATATCTAAACTATCCGCTAAATATGGTCCAGTTATGCATTTAAAACTCTTCTGCAAACCATTAATAATAATCTTCGAGGACTTGTAGGAGCTTTGATCGACTGATCGGTCTATATGCAAAAAATTGAAAGATCTTGGCGCGATTTGGATGTTTTTCTCTAACTAGAAATAGAAGATCATTTGAAGAGGAAAGAAAAAAAATATATATTGTATATGTGTTATTAGGCTACAAAAAGTCGATTTCAAGTTGAGAATGGTCAGCTCACTTGAAATCATATTAAAAAATTTTATTCTAATAATAATACTTCCCCTCGCTAGTATTAGAAACTGGTTAAAATTTATTAAACTTTAAAATATTTAAACTTTATAATCTTATTATACATTACATGTTCTATTCGTAGATGCAGTTGACACTGTAACGGACACCACGGTTTGGGTTATGAAAGAACTTATTCGATATCAAGTAGTTATAAAAAAAAGTTCAATCTAAAATACGAAACAACAATGAAAACAATGTAAATTTCACCAACTATGATATTAATAACTTCAACTATTTCAAGTTGGTCGTGAAAAAACTTTAGAATGTATGACGTTTCTACTTTCTAGAAAAGCTATTCCCAAATATACACTAATATATCCGGAATAACTCTAATGATTGTTTAGTGATATTTATGAAGATATAAATTTTTCTATAATCGATGATCTAGATATTATCAAACACTTTCGATGAATATATTGTATTTACGACTTAACTATAATATATATTTTTTTGAGAGGTAACTAAAATATTGGATATTTTTATTATGTGGTAGTCGTATATTTATTTTTAATTAATTTTTTTTCATAATATTTTCAATATACATAAATTTTAACTATGAATTGGCCAGTGGATTAATCCATTACTTGTTGTTGTGCAGATTTGAAAGTAAAAAGAACAAAAATAGATGCTCTATGTTTCTGACATAGGCATGCAACATCGAGGAGCCAATAAAAGCCGAGAGTAAAAGCTTTTGGTGGTTTTATAAGGGGTGTATGTCATGCAACAGCAACAGCAAGGAGCCAATAAGAGCCGAGAGTAAAGGTCTGGGTGGTTTTATAAGAAGTGCATAAGTCTCTAAGGGACATGATCCATATATGTATATATATTCATTTTGATGTTTTCTAGGGGCGTTTCCTCTGTATAAGTACTTTTTATATTTTCTATCGATTAAATTTATTAAATTTACTTACATTTTTTATACAAAACCTTAAATCCATGTATAAAATATAAAGGAGGAAATGTTTATAAATATTAGGGGTCACTTCGAACATGAATATAACACTTACCTTCAATTTTGGAACTAAATTTTTTGTCCATTTCATTTTTTTTATTAGTTTTTTTTTAGAAATTGTTTTATTTTTTTCGGAAGGAACGCCGCTATACAGAATGCAATGAGTACACATAGGGTAAACCTTCAGTCTGATGCAATACCCTGCAAACCAACGCCAGAAGGTAAACCACACAAGGTAAGAGGCTCAACCGAGAAAGTGTATGTAGAAGGACTCGAACTCATGACCTTCGGTCACAAGCATGCCTTACTCAACCAACTCGACTACCCTTTGGGGTAATTTTTTTTTGTCTTGTTAGATCATAGACTTGATTTAATAATAAGGTCCAATAAGACCTATTTAAGAAGATCCATGTAAAAATTATTTTTTTGGCTTAGTTTGGAAGCTACATTCTCTCGGCTTCCGATGGAAGCTACATTTTAGTGGTTTGTTTTAGAAGTTATAGCTTATTGATTTGTTTTGGAAGCTTAGTGTCATATAAATAGTGTAGTCTCACCATTTTTAGACACCAACAAATAACTAAGTGAAAGAAAGAGAGAAAAGATAGTTCTTCAGTTATATATCTTTTACTATTAGTTGTAAAACTCTTTTGTAATTTTCTTCCGTTCAAAGTTAAATAAGAGTTTTATGTTTAAGTGCGTGTATTTCATATTTTTTGCCAACAAAATGATATTAGAGCCACAAGTTCAATCAGAATATTTTATTTCCAAATCTTGAAACGATATGGCAAATAGTGTATCATCCTTCCATCCAACACTCAACAACAAAAATTATGAAAATTAGAGTATTTAGATGAATGCTTTTCTCTTAGCGCATGATATGTAAGATGTCATAGAAAAAGGCTTCGACAAGCCCGAAGACGAAGCTACTCTTACTCAAGACGAGAAAACAACTTTGAATGATCCAAGAAATAGAGACAACAAAGCTTTCTCCTTCACCTATCAAGCATTAGATTATGATGTCTTCAAAAATACTTCAAGTGCATCTTCCACCAAACAAGCGTAAGAGAAGTTACAAATCTCTTAAAAAAGTCAAAAATGTAAAAAGGATTTGTCTCCAAATATTAATAGGTCAATTAGAATCCTTACACATGAAAAAGAATAAGTCTTTTTCAGATTATTTCTGAAGAGTAGTAGTTGTTTCTAACCAATTTAAAATGAATGCTGATAAGGTAGAAAATGTAAGAATAATAAAGAGAATACTCAGCTCGTTGGATCCTTATCTGGGCATACATGACGAATGAAGAAACTAAAGACTTGGACGAAAGAATGATTGAAGAAATCCATGGATAATTAAAAACTTATGAAGAAAATCACAAGAAGAAACAAGAAATTACTGAGCAACTCATGAAAGTGGAAAGCAACAATATGCATGAAAGCTAAGGGAATGATAAAAACCAACGTGGTCGAGCCAGCGGTAGATGCCGCAGACGAGGGGGTAGTCGTAGTCATGGACGTGGTTGGAATTACAAAAACAATCATTCCAATAACAACTACAAAAAACAAAAAGGCTCAACATGAGGACGTGGAAGAAGAAATTCGAACTTGAGGTACGACAAATTTCAAGATCGATGCTATAAATGTCAGATATTTATTATGCTTCAGAATGCAGAGCTCCTAATAATAGAGTTGAGGAGAAGGCCAATTACATAGAGGAATATACTGATGAAAAATAAATGTTGTTACTAACACGTAACTATATTAATGAAGGTCAAGAAAAAAATGTATACTACGTACCTAGTATACAAAAATCTTGATTTTGGAACAACTCATAAAGCACTATGATATTCAAGTGAAAAATCATAGTCTTTTTATTGGAGATGATGGACAAGATTTAATTTCTGAACTTCAAATGTCAAATAATAGAATGTCTTGAGCTTGGAACAACTCATAAAGGACTATGATATTCACGTGAAAAGTTATTGTCTTTCTATGAGAGATGATGAATAAGATTTAATTTCTGAACTTCAAATGTGAAAGAATATAATGTGTCTTTTGAATATTCAAAATTATGTTGCAAAACGTCTGAAGGGTTGTTAGAAAGATGCATCGTGGCTTTGACTTGTTCGATTTGGGAATCTAAACTCTACAAGTTTAGAGTTATTTTTTAAGAAGTAAATAGTAAGATGATTATTGTGTATCAATCATCCTGACCAGCTATGCGAATGATGTTGACTTGGGAAACAATTTAGAAAGAATTTCAATAGAAGTCAGAAACAATATCTAAGAATCCTCGCGAGCTTATTCATATTGATGTGTGTGAACCAATCAAGTCAAGCTCTCTACGTAAAAGTAACTATTTCTTTCTCTTCATTTATGATTTTTCAAGAACTACATGGGTATAGTTTGTGAAACAGAAACCTAAAGTCTTTGGAATATTTAAGAAGTTTAAATTAGTTGTAAAACATTAGAGTGAAAATAAGATTAAAGCTATGAGATCTTACTGAGGAGGATAATTCACATCCAATGAATTCTAAAAGTTTTGTTTGAAGAAAATAGAATTCATCTGCGCTTGATAGCTCATAAAAATGGTGTGCAATAACAATCCTCAATATGATGCGAATGATACTCAAAAGCAAGAAAAATCCTAAGGAATTTTGGGCGGAAATAGTAGCATGTACAATTTACTTGTCCAACTGATGTCCAACATGAAATGTTTGGGGAAAAACACAATAAGAAACATGGAGTGGAAGAAAGCCTAAATTTTCCACCTGAGAGTATTTAGAAGAATAACTCATGCCCATGTACCAAATGAACAACGAACCAAGGGGGATAATAAAATCAAAATTTTTATTTTCATCTATTATTACTCAAGTTCAAATGGTTAAAATGTACAATATAAAAATAAGAAGGTTGTGATAAGGCGAGATGTGATATTTGATAAAAAAAAGCGAATGAGAAATCAGAAGAGCTCGCAACTACTCATGAAGACTCATCACCTTCCTCATTGTTAAAGGATAGTCAAAGTAAAAGAGTTGTGGAACGTATAAGAAACCTCAAAGATCTTTCTAAGGTAACTGGACCAATGGATAATCTTAATCTTTTGTCTTTTTTCTAATTGTGGACCATTGACATTTCAAGAAGCTACACAAGAGAGAAAATAGAATGACACGATGGAAAAAGAAAGTATATCCATCGAGAATAATGACACGTGATGACTCATCTCACTTCTCAAAGGGTACAATAAAATAGGTGACATATGGTTATAAAAAACAAATATAAATGCTAAAGGAAATATTGAAAATCGCAAAGTGAGGTTTGTTGCAAAATTCTACAATAAAAAAAGATGCAATTGACTATGATGAGGTATTCACCCCCGTTTCCTGATTAGAAACTATTAGACTAATAATTTCTTTGATAGCTCAAAACAAATGGAAGATATAACAAATGAATGTAGAGTTAAAATTTCCAAATGATGTTCTTTAAAAAGAAGTCTACATTAAAAAACCATTAGACTACAAATTCAAAGGTTAGAAATATGAGGTGTTGAAAAGCCAAAAAGGGATCTTTATAGGCTAATATAAGAACCAAGGGTATGGAATTGTAGATCGAAAAGTATTTCCGAGAGAATGGCTTCAATAAATATATCTACAAGAAAACTCTATATACCAAGATAAAAATGAAGATTTTTTTATTGTGTGTCTCTACATGGACAATTTGATCTTCATTGGAAGCAACCCAAGCGTGTTTAATAAATTCAAAAGAGTGATGAAGAGAAAATTCAAGATGATAGACATGAGGCTCATGGCGTAGTACGTTGGCACTAATGTTTGATAGGGTCGGATCTTTTTGGAAGGAAACTGCTGTGAAAACCAGAGGGGCGGTTTGGGTATATCTTGGACCACACAAATTAAGAGCAATCTGACCAGTCAATGCATGATTCAATTGTGTTCTAATATTAAACCGGATCCAGGGTCTGATCTATAAGGCCCCTGGGTCAGAGGATTAGTATAAATACTCCAACCAACTTCATTTAATAGGTTGGACTTTTTCCAAAACATTAAATACAAGCATACATCTCCTTTATCTTACTACTCACTACCCTGCAAATAATATTCAACTTACAAACTCTCTAAACCACCCTCCAACCACAAATTATCCACACCAATGTTAAGCAACAAAAGGATAGAATTTTCATCTCACGAGAAACTTGTGCAAAAGATATCTTTAAGTAGTTTAAGATGGTGAACTATAAGTCGATAAGAACACTGGTGGAGTTCAGAGTCAAAATATTCAAACATGAAGAACACAAAAAAATAAATATAAAATTATTCAAAATTTTGTGGAAAGTCTATACTATCTAACTTGCACGAGGCCTTATATTCTTTATGCAACTGGAATGGTTAGTCAGTAAAGTGAATCTCCAACAACAACCCATTTCAAGGTTGTAAAGGTAATTCTTTGCTTTTTTGAAAGGTACAATTGACTTCGGCTTACTCTATTCAAATTCTAATAATAACAATCTTTTCAGATATAACGATAATGATTGAGGTGGATGTATAGATAATTGAAGGACTACTGCTAGATTTTTACTTTTTATGAGAAATATTGATTTCACATGGATGCCAAAGAAACAACTAATTCTCATGTTGTCCACATATGATGCAGAATATGTTGCTTCAAGTACACGTGTTAGTATGAAATTCGACATATAAATCTATTGAATGAGGTAGACTTAGCACAAAAGGAGCTGACTAAGGTGTATGTCGATAATAAGTTAACCATCACTTTAGCAAGGAATCCAGTATTCCATGATCGAAGTAAGCATAATGATGTTCACTACCACTGTATAAGATATTTTATTTCAAGATAAGATGTTCAAGTTGAATATGCAAAAACATATGATCAATTGGCCGATATTTTTACCAATCCACTTATAAAGAGAACATTTTAAAAGATTAATGAGTTTATTAGAGGTTATGGATCAATTTTAATGGGAAGTATTAAATCATAAACTTGGTCAAATGATAAAGTCCAATAAATCCCAGTTAATAAGATCCATGAAGAAAGTACTTTCTTGGCTTACTTTGGAAGCCACACCTTCATGGCTTACAATGGAAGCTAAACATTGTTGACTTATTTTGGAAGTTATATCTTGTTGGCTTGTTTTGGAAGCTTAGCCTCCTATAAATAGTGGATCTTACCAAACATTTTAGACACCAACCAAAACTAAAAGAGATAAATTAGAGTGAAATAAAGAGAGACAATATATCACTCTTGAGTGAAAGAAAACATATATCTATAGTATTTTTGTTTTAAAAACATTTTGTAATTTTCTTCTTTTAAAAGTTATATAAGAATTGTTTGTTTAAGAGAGTGTGTTTCATATTTTTACCAATATTTCAACGAATATGATGGCTCAATCATAATGGATTTACATGTAATTTTGCACCTAAAAAAATTCGAAATATCATTATCGTCTTAAAAGATTGATTATATTTTCAGATATTTTTTTGGAGCTATGGTTTGGAAGATATAGTATTTTAAAAAAACACAAAAACAGAGAAAATGGTTGGGGGTATATTGGTATTAAAAAAACTTTAGGTAGTTATGTGTAAATGAAATTTTAACATTATGTGGTTATTCTTACTTTATCAAACCTTTGGTTTTTATTGGTAAACAAGTTTAATGTTTGGTGGTTATTGGTAGATTACTCTATTATTAATAACACATAAAAATAATGACAATATATAAAAAACGTTTCAATTGAGTAATAATTTAAATGGATGTGGCTAGATCTCATCTTGATTTTATTAGATTTCACATATCTTTTTAAAAAAGTTAAATTCAAAGTAAAAAACCAAAATTACCCCGAACTAAAATAAATTATTACATGTGTGACACTCAACAAAAAAAACATAAAACTATAAACCTTTGAACCTTAACATCTAAAAACCTAAAACCTTTAATTTTTATAAACTTCTAGTATACATAGATAACGGAGATTTAACTTTCTCAATGTCTAATTTTTATGATAAAAACGAAGACATATCGATGGAGGTAACATTCTAAAATTCGAAATTGGATATGTTATAATCTCGTGATAGGATGCGATTTTATGTACTTCAGTTACACTCAATGGATGACGTTATATAGGATTAATCGTATGCTGGTTACGATTTCTTATACTCTCATCACAAGCTGGGTGCGATATTGGTTAATATTTTCAAAACCTTGATGTAAAAATATGTATTATTATTTTTATGTATGTGCGACTAAGTATATGATTATAAGTTGAAGTAACTTAGACAACCAATATTTATGATGACATATTACATATACATTTTTACCATTTACACATATTATATCAAACCTGATTCAGATGCATGGGTTGGATTCAAAGGAAAAAAAGTTAAGAATCATCAACATTATTTTCTTTAACAACTCCGATAAATAGGAGTAAACCTCCTAGGATAGTCTACAAATGCGAGAGGTATGTTATTTATGAATCAAAAGCTAAACCGGAAACTTTAAGAAAATAAAAGTATACAACCAAAGAATATAATGGTCCGTTTAAATTAAAAGCGTATATGGTTGATGTACTAGCTACGTATTGGTGACTGACCATTGTAAACAAGAAACACAACAACGAACCACTCATTTGGTTAGACGGTCATTCGCAAGCTTGTAGACTCATAATAGACGAAGATGAATTAGTCTATAATATATCTTTCTTTGGTTCACATCCTAGGGAAATATATGTTGGTTTGAAGATGTATAACACAAAAAATGTTTCCAAAATATGTACGATCTAAAATTATCATAACAAACATCATGATATTGAAAAAGGTGGTCAATCTCAAATACATTACTTGTTGGAAAATTGAAGGAACACAATTACTATGTATGGCATAGGACAATTGATGCAACAGATGTAATCACCGATTTATTTTTTGCGCATCCTATAAATATTTACTTGCTGTGTACATTCTCACATGTATCTATCATGGATTGTACTTACAAGATGACGAGATATAAAATGTTATTGTTTGAGATTGTTGGTGTAACTTTAACACAACTTATATTTTGCATTGGTTTTGTGTTTATATGCGTGAGGAAGCAACCTATACGTAGGCTTTTAGTGTTCTACAAGTTGCGATGAAGGATAATATGTGTTTGTTTCCTACTGTCATTTTGACGTTTCCGGAGTTAGCATTGATGCTAGCTGATATGGAAATAGAGTTTTAAGGATTAAATTATAAATACTGTAAATTTAGGGATTTAATTGTAATTAATGTAAGTTTTGTCCTTAATTCGTGATAGGTGTAAGTTTTAAAGGGTATTTGTAACTTTGTATAATTTATAGGGACTAAAATGTAATTAGTCCACTTTTTGTAACAGATTCAGTATGAGACTAAGTCTTGGTTCTTCTAGATAATGGACTAGACTACTCTAATAAAGGGTTTGAACACTTTTACTTTGAAACTTAATTGTACTTGTGTTTTCTCTCTCTAAAAACTCTCAAGCTCTTTCTCTCTCTAGAATATACTCTTTATAGTTTACTAAGGCAAAACAATAACTCATCAAATTGGCAACTCCGCTTGGGAAGTAAAATCACTGCTTTTATTTCGTTCGAAATTTTGATACAATCTAGTTGTATTCTCTAGTTAAAATTCATACGATGAATCCTGAAAACAATCCTACGCTTCCTTCAGCAATGAATGCTGAGAAACTGATAAAAATAGAACTGATGGATCATCTTCGATCCGAGCTCAATCTGATATTGAAGCGCGAATGAATCAACTTCTAAATACGATAAATACTTTAAATGAGAAATATGAACGAAGAGAGGAAGAAATACTCTCAGCAAGGATCAGATCTGAGGTTAGACAAGAGGTAGAAAAGACTGTGGTGAAAGGTCAGTCAGATCGATCCTTTGAGGACCGTCGCGCTAAGTCTGAATACAAAAAGACACGTTTTGTGGCTCCTAAAGAGCGATATTCGTCTCGAAAGGAGAAAAAGATGAATATAAATTAGCGACTTCTAGTGACGAGGAGGTCGAAAGCTCAGCCTCGGGTTTTAAGAGGCATAGAGGTTCTTTAAGAGGAGAATCTGATAGAGATTATTCGAGGAAGTATAAAAAGGAAAGCAAATCTAAGAATGCTCCTCGTTCAACTCTGCATTGAGTAAATCCTTCTAATCAGTATGCTGAAACTGATAGGAACTTATATGTTACAATGAGAACTGATGATCAGTTCAGCCAAAGCGTTGACTAGAGAAACTCTTTGTTGACAGATGAAATTCGATCTATGGCACTTCCGAAGCGTTTTGACATTTCAAAGGTTGAAAAGTTCGATAGGATGCAGGATCCTGATGACCACATCGAACAATTCAAAAATTATATGATTAATTTTGAAGATGACGACCGACTAGTGTGTCGTGCATTTTCACAGACTTTTAAGGGAACAACTCTCAAGTGGTACAACAGGATTCCGAGGGGGTCTATATCAAATTTCAGAGATTTCTATACTTCTTTTCGAAGGCAATTTGTGAGAAGTAAAGAGATGAGGGCAAATGGTGATACAATTATCTAGTGCATGCAGGCACCGGGAGAAAAGTTAAAAGATTATACCAAGAGGTTTGTGTTTACCAAGGCTAGTTTGGACAATTGTGAGGAAAATGTAGCAATGGCAGCTTTTCGCCAAGGATTGTTGCTAAGAGATTTAGTTAATGAAACAACAAAGAGAAATGCGTTGACTTTTGGAGCTTTGATGGCTCAAGTTGAGGATCAGATCAAGGTAGAGGAGTCAAGTAGAGTCCAAGGCGGGCCAGCTAACACTCCGAAGAATTCAGGGCACACATCCAATAATCAGGGGCAGCCCTCGAATGGTAATAACAATGGTAATGGTAATCAACAATCGAGGCCGAAAAGCAACAATTTGCCTCCTCAAAGTGGTGCTTATTCAAACCATGCTCCATCTAATACTTACAATAGGCCTAGGCCAAATACATGGGTCAAGCCTGAGTATTATGCTGATCTGACAGAGAATGTTTCTGTCATTTGGGATAAAACCAAGAATTCTGTCAATTTCAGGAAGCCGGCTCCCATCAGTAGACCAAGGGAAGAGAGGAATAATGAATTTTGTAGATTTCATGATGATATTGGACATGATACAAAGGCTTGTATTGATCTGAAGAAATAAATCCAATATTTGATTGAGAATGGAATGCTCTTGACTTATGTGAAGTAACATAGGAGCGCATCGAAGAATAATGGCGCATCGACTTCGAAGGCTGCACCGCCAACTCAGAATTTGATAGTTTTGGATTCACAGATTGATTCGTTCGATGCTTCTACTGAATACATTTGAAAGGATCTGAACGGGTTGCTTCTGATGGCAGTCGAAGAGCCTGTAGAAAACGGGCGTGTTCGAGAATTATATAAGTTTTTTGAATCGTTGGCTATATTTGGGGGCAATTCAATGACTGGAAATTCAAACAGTTTGAGGAAAAAGAATGTTGTCAACTTGACAACTCAAATTAAAGGGAGTATGTCAACATATGTTTCTGGAAACAAAGATATTCCCTTCATTTTGTTTGATGAAGATGATTTGAGAGGGACTGTAGGACCTCGTGAGGATGTTGTGGTGATTGGAGCTGAGGTAGTTGGCGTCGAAATTCTATGTGTGTTGATTGACACTGGCAGTTCTGCTAATGTCCTTTTTAAGTCCACTTATGATAGAATGATAAATCCACCTCAGATTACTCAATCGGATCGTACAATTATCGGATTCACTTGTGTAACAACTCGTGTTGTCGAAGAATTCAAAGGTGAAGTTAGTTTGGGAAAATGACCATTCAAGAAAAAAGTCCAAGTATTCTTGTGGTGGTGGACTGTCCCACAAGTTATAATGCTATTTTTGGAAGATAATGTCTTTCAAGAATGTATGGGGTGGTTTCAACAGTTCATCAATGATTTAAGTACGTGGTTGGAGACACAGTTGGGGTGGTTCAAGGCGATCAAAAGGTTGCCAGGGAATGCTATGCCATTGCGCTTCGGATCCGAGGATCCAGCGGTGGACATTTAATGAGAGAATAGCAGTTAAAGAGGGTACCTTCGGATTTGGAAGAAAGGGTTGACAATCCGTGGGAAACCCTAGGGTCTTTAACGGTGAGTGAAGAGATAGAGGAGTTTACTTTTTTTTGGAAGGAAAGGTGCTTCGAATTGGAACTTTATTGACCCTTTTTCTACGTCAACAAGTGCTTGATTTTTTATCTCAAAATTTGGATGTCTTCGCTTTGAAGACAGAAAATGTAACAGGAGTACCTATTGAGGTAATTCGACACAGCTTGGCCATAGATCTGAAGGTTAAGCCAGTAATTCAAAAAAGGAGAGTGTTTTCCTTGGAAAAACCGGAAGCAATTGTTGCAGAAGTGGATCGGTTGTCTAAGGTCAGACACATAAGGGAATTATAGTATCCTTTGTGGACGGCGAATCCGTTCGTGGTTAAAAAGAAGAATGGGAAATGAAGGATGTATGTGGATTTTACAGATTTGAATAGAGCTTGCCCCAAAGATCCATTTCCTGTTCCTCGAATAGATCAATTGATTGATTCCACTTCAGGCAACAAAATTTTGACTTTTATGGATGCTTTTGCAGGGTATAATCAGATCCAAATGGATCAAAAAGGTCAAAACTGCACGACTTTTATAACTGATAAGGGCATGTATTGTTATAGAGTGATGCCCTTCGGATTGAAGAATGCTGGAGTCACTTATCAAAGGTTAATGAATAAAGCTTTTGCTACGTAGATCGGAAAAAATATGGAAGTATATATAGACGATATGGTAGTGAAAAGTTCAAGGGACGAAGTGGATCTTGATGATCTAGATGAAGCATTTTTGAATCTAAGAGAGATCAAGTTGAAATTAAATCCTGAGAAGTGTACCTTCGGAGTTCGGTCGGGGAAGTTTTTGGGATTTATTATCAGTGAAAAGGAATGGAAGCCGACCCAAAACAGTTAAAAGCGTTGATAACAATGAATTCACCTTGATCAATCAAAGAAGTGCAAATACTAACAGGAAGATTAGCAACACTTAATCGATTAATTTCAATATTTTCTGACAAATGCTTTCCTTTCTTTCACGTGTTACGAGGACCCCAACAGGTTCGAATAGACGTCGGAATGCGAAAGAGCGTTCACAAACATTAAAAATTTGTTATCATCACCAGAAATTTAACAAAGCCTCGATATAGGGAGAAATTATTTTTGTACATCGCGGTATCGGATTTTGCACTCAGCGCAGTGTTAATTAATGAAGATTCAGGAATTCTGAAGCAAGTGTATTACGTTAGTAAAAGTCTGGTGGCAGCAGAAAAGAGATATATGAAATTGGGAAAGCTGGCTTTAGCATTGGTGATTGTTGCTAGGAAGATGCGCCAATATTTTCAAGCTCATACTATTGAAGTTCGAACTTCATTCCCCTTAAAAAATGTATTGCAACGACCTGATATTTTGGGGAGGATGACCAAATGGTCAGTGGAGTTAGGGGATTACGATATTTTATTCACACCTCGAACAGCGATCAAAGCACAAGCACTAGCTGATTTTTTTTGTTGACTTCCACTCAAGTCGATCAGATGAGGAAGAAAGTAAAAAACCTTTGCCTGTAGATTCGAGGTGGGTTGTTCGAACGGATGGAGGATCCAGTATTTCAGGGTGCAGTGTTGGGGTTCAATTGATAGCTCCGACGGGGGAAACAATGGTCCAATCAATTAAATTTGGTTTAAATGCTTCAAACAATGAAGCTGAATACGAAGTTGCTTTGGCAGGTTTGAGATTGGCAAAAAATTGTGGGGCGACTTTAGTACGTTTGGAAACGGATTCTCAATTATTGGCAAATCAGGTATTTGGATTTTCCGAAGCAAGGAATGATCGTTTGATTTCATATCTTCAGGAGCTTCAGAATTTAATTCTTCTGTTTGACAATGTGATTGTGGAATATATCGGGCGAGGAAGTAACATGGTGTCTGATTCTTTTGCAAATGTTGCCTACAAGAAAGAATATCCTTGGATTTTTCTACAAAAAAATCCTTCAATTGTTACTAAATCTAGCCGATGTGAAATTATAGAAGAATTTTTTGTCACTGATGAAAGCCGACGCGATTAGCGATCAGATATTCTTAATTTTTTAACCCAAGGATTACTGCTAGATGATTCTCAATTGGCCAAAAAGTTAAGGGGTAAAGCCTTCGGATATATAGTTCTGGATGGAATTTTATATAAAAAAGCATTAAGCAGAGCATTACTACAATGTTTAAGCAAGCAAGAATCACAAGAAGTATTGTTAGAGTTACATGATGGTTAAGGGGTAAAGCCTTCAGATATATAGTTCTGGATGGAATTTTATATAAAAAAGCATTAAGCAGAGCATTACTACAATGTTTAAGCAAGCAAGAATCACAAGAAGTATTGTTAGAGTTATATAAAAAAGCATTAAGCAGAGCATTACTACAATGTTTACTTGCGGGATTTTACTGGCATACAATCATGTACGATGCTAAGAATTTAGTCTGAGGTTGTGATATTTGTCAGAGATTTGCCAATGCTATTCACAGACCAGTAGTACGGCTTATGTCTATATCTGAGGCGATACCATTTTATAGATGGGGAATTTATCTGGTGGGACCTTTGCCGATGACTTCTATGGGAAGGCAGATGATAATTGTGGCGGTGGATTATTTTATGAAATGGGCAGAAGTAGAACCGCTATCAGGCACAAAAGCTAAGGATGTCATCAAATTTATTGTGAATAGTATATGTTGTCGTTTTGGGGTTCCTCGGAGAATCACAACTGATAATGGCCCTCAATTTAATAATAGGAAAAATGGCTGCATTCTGTACTTCTAAAGGAATTCAACAATGTTTTGCGATTCCCTTTCATCCTCAAGCTAATGGACGATTTTAGATGGCTTGAAGAAGAATCTATCTCGGGCAACAGGGAAATGGCCAAATTATTTGCAAGAGGTGCTTTGGGCTTATCGAACAACTCCAAAAGAGGTTACAAAAGAGACTCTTTTTGCTTTGGCATATGGTATGGATGCAGTTAGCCCTATTGAATCTAGGATGTCCTCTTTTAGAATATCTCAATATTCTGAAAGGTCTAATGACGAAATTCGAAGGGCTAATTTGGATTTGATTGAGGAAATAATGGTTCGAGCTCATTTGAACGCAGTCCATTATCAAACTCTTATGAGAAATAGATATGATTCGAAGCTGAAAAGAAGAGATTTTAAAGAAGGTGATAAGGTGATGCAAAAAGTTTTTTTGCATACAAATGAAAAGAACCTCGGGAAAATGGCTCCAACTTGGGAAGGGCCTTATACAGTTGTTGAAAGAATCAAGCCGGGGTCCTACTATCTTTGTGATTTTTAGGGGAGAATGACTTAACATCCATGGAATATTCAACACTTGAAGCTTTACTGGGAGTAGCTATGTCTTTGTACTTTGAAATTTTTGTTTCGATGTTTCGAATGGCGCACCCTTTCCTCTCCTGTTGGCCCATGAAGGTTTTAATGAGGCGTCGAGTACATATTCGATATTATCAATAAAGTTTATTTTTTGGCCAATGTTTGTTTACATATGTTCGATTATTATCTTAACGAATCATCAAAGATTGATCGCATTTGATATTGGTTAAGAGTAGAATGCTCCGGAGTGTTTCTTACACTTTTCGAAGAAACAACCATGTTTATTAATTACATTATATTTTTATTTCGAAGTGAACGCTTAACAGCACACTGAGAATTGTTGTTTGGAAGAGCTACCAAAGCTTAACAATTTTTTCGAAGAACTACAATGTTTTCAAAGAACCGTAATTTATCGATGAGCAACATTAATTTTGGTAAGTGATTCGAGGGGGTAAGTTTATATTAATCTGTTAAGGTTTTATAATTATTTTGTTTGAAGAATTTAGCATCGAATAAGATATAAGGAAAATGATAACATACAAAAACATTTCATTTCGATCAAGTCATTTAAGGTACAAAAAGAAGATATTGCAATTCGACAGGGACACAAAGGATAACAGTAAAATTATTCAGAAGATTCTTCTTTATTGGATGATTTGTCTTTGGATGACGATGAACTTGGAATAGGGTCGAAAGCTTCGCTTGGGCGTTTTTCTTCAGGGATATCGTTCCAAAAGCTTGTCTGGTCGATTTTTGGATAAGTAGCATGAAGTTCATGAAGGAGAAGAATGGTTGCATCTTCTTTTCCGATGCGAATAGCAGTTTGCATATCTTTTGAAAGTGAAGCTTCGGCGGCAGCAACAGCAGCAGCTTTTTCAGCTTCGAAATTCTTCTTCAACTTAGTCATATCATCGGTCAGCTCTTTGTTTTTTTCCTCACAAAGAGTGAGAGAGTTTCGAAGCTGGTTGGAGTTGTCTTTTTCAGCGGCTAGTTCACTAGCATGGCTAGTGTTGAGTTTATTTAACTATGCTTTATGATTACTAGTCAGTAATTCAGTATTTATGATGTGGTTGATTTGCAGATGGTTTTTTATGCAAAGAGCACATTTGATCAGTTTGGACCGTGTCATTTCATAACCATGAAAATGATCGATTACTTTGCCATGCAAAATTTCTCTAAGCTTCTTCTCAGCTTCGTAACCTTCCTTATAGTAAACTAAATCCTTGGCCAACTGCTTTAGATGATTTTGAGAAGCTTCAACTTGGGAAGCAAGTCTTTTTGCTGCAACATCGAGTTCGACAAATGGTTGAAGAGCGACAGAGATGGCTGGATTTGGAGTAGGAACACGTAGTTTGGATGTGCTGGGCTTTTGAACTATTGGGGTGATAGGCTCAAGAGAGTGAGCAGCTACTGGGGAGGCTTCAATTGTTTATGGTCTTCCAAAGTTGAGCATATGGTTTTAGATTACCTGAAGAACAGGGTCTTCCTCACTAAGTGCTTCGATATTTTCGAAGCCGATGAATATGTTAGGCTCGAAGTCTGCATTGGTCTGATTTTCGTTGGAGGTTCTATCTTTAATGATTATCAAAGGGTTGTCTTTGATTGATTGATTCTCTGTACAAGGATTC
Organism: Limnanthes douglasii subsp. nivea; assembly: GCA_036936605.1. Lineage (NCBI taxonomy): Eukaryota > Viridiplantae > Streptophyta > Magnoliopsida > Brassicales > Limnanthaceae > Limnanthes > Limnanthes douglasii. The sequence continues at coordinate 209,189,821 of JAUPFV010000005.1, read as the reverse complement.
TGTGGGTTTTCAGCAACGGTGACTTCGTCTTCATCAACCAAAGTGTACGAAGTGATTCTCTTCTATTTCTTTTTCTTTCCGAGGAAATCAGAGAATATTTTCTTTTTCTTTGATGAAGGTTCTTGATCATTTCCCTCTTCGATGGGTGGAAGAGGATGTTCTGCAATTTTGTGTTTTCGACGCTTTGGTTTCGAGGGCATAGAAGGGTTAGCACCAGATGTACTAGTTGCCTTTTTACCCTTCTTTTCATTGATGAGTTTTTCTTTCTTCTTGTTTTGCAAATGTCTATCCAATCTGTTGCGAATAGGAAGAAAGAATTTGCAGTCAGCTGAGGTATTTGTTGGCACACAAGTTTTGGATATGGTTCGGAAAACAAATCTCGAGGAGGCAGCCCACCTTCTTTGATTGGAAACATGTGGCTATGGAGGAAATTGATGGGTTGAAAGGTAGTATGAAATGCATTATTCCATTCTTTTTCAGCCCAGACGACGAGTTTTTAAAAATTATCTTTAGCAGCTTCTCGATGTGTTGAGTAGCGCTTCGAAATTTATGGTATAAATTAACAAAATAAAATGTTAAAGAAAAAAAACTTTGTATTAAAACGTAAAAAATTCAAAGAACTTACGATTGCTTCTCCAAAAAATAGTTCGTTTCGAAGTGTTAGCTTCAGAAATTGCTTTGCCGTTTTCCTAAGCTCCAGATATGAAAACAAATTTTTGTTTCTAGAATTTGTCAGCCTCTAGAAGATCGTCGATGATCTTGAGGTCATCCATCAATGTGAGGTAATAGAATGGAAGCTTCAGACCTTTTGAAAATTGAGTCAGTGAGATGAAGTCTTTAATGCTGATGGGAATTTTGGATAGACAGGATGCCATGATCACTGACATGAGGGTGAACCATTGATTCAGTGTCACCTGAGTAGGGCATAAACTGAGGACTTCGAAGTACTCCACGATCATTGGATCTAGTGAAAATCGAAGATCCCAGTTGATGATTTTGGGGTATACCATTAGTTCATCATCTTTGCAGTTGAGGGGAGTTTCTCCTTCTTTTGGCAGACGAAGGGTTATGTCTTATCCCATTCCTCATTGCTTCTTAAGGGCCGAGGCTTGACTTTCTTTGTAGTATATATAAAAAAAATTCTTAAAGGCGATAATATACTTGCTTTCCACGTTCCTTAGGTTCCTCCCAATTTTTGCTCTTCCTTCTTCGGAGATGGAGCAAATGTTAGCTTCTTCATGAGAGTCAGCCTCAAGATCAGTTTTCGTAGCCTCCGAGTCAGCTTCGTTGGCTTTTGAAGTTTCTTCTCGAGGATTTTGAGAAGTTGGGATAATTGTTTCTATAGAAGGGTTAGCAATTTGAGGCGCCTCATCTATCACTTCTCTTTGAGGAGGATCGTTAGTAGTGAGATTTGGAGGAGAAGGAGTTCGGATGATTGTTGATTCATCTCCCATGGCGAAGAAAGTTTTTCTTTCTTTGGTTAATGAAGATTTTTCTGAAGAAGGGTTATTTGATTTCGATTTCGGAGTAGAAATTATGCTTTGAGATGAGGAGACTCGAGGTGTTTTAGGCCCTGAGATTTTAGATAAGGTTTGCTCTTCGATATTGAGAGAAGATGAAAGATTTGGGATTTTAGTGGGATCGAAGTTACCGTAATAGAATGTCTCAGTTGTACTTTTGATTGGACCACCTCGAATTAATCCTGCTTTTCGATATTCTTCAGCTCTTTGCGTAATACAAAAATAATCGTAAGATCCGAACACTAGGTTACTATCGGTATCAGAGGTTTTGGTGTTTTGGGAAGAATGGCCTTCGACTTTTTGGCTCTTTGCGTAATACAAAAATAATTGTAAGATCCGAACACTAGGTTACTATCCGAACAAGGGTTGATCAGAGAGGATGAAGGTTGATCGGTAAATTTGAATTTTGCGGTGAGAATCTTGAGAATAGGGGAGGAGCAGATGAAGGTAGCCAAAAACTCTAACTTCTCTCTAAAGCGGTTTTTGTGTGAGGAGAGTTGAAATGAGAGGCATCCTGTATTTATACTAAAGTAAGTGAAGACACGTGAAGATGGAAAGACCCATATGATGATAGGTTGGAATATGAATCGTTGAGTGGATTAGATGTTCGACATCTGTCAAGCTAGATTACTAGGGTCATGATGAATTTAACGGTTACATATATAACGGTTATATTCGAGGATGATTTATCTACATAATATTTCGAAGACAATTCTTATCAAAAGTAATTACATCGATTCGAAGTGATAAGAGATTACATCGATTTGAAGTGATTAATATTTAGCTACCAAGTTTATCCGAAGCCAACCAATTTGTGTTTATTTTTTTGTTCGGATATGTGTTAAGATTTTATATTGTATACATGCTTCGAATAATATTTTAAGCTAATGGCTTCGAACAATTGTTTTTTGATTTATGACAGGTTATATAGCCAATGGGAATGTTCGAGGATGTAAAGATTCGAAAACAAAACGAATTTGAAGACTTTTTAGTTCTCATTCATTTACTGACATGAGAATTAAGGGGCTTTTGATATGGAAATAGAGTTTTAAGGATTAAATTGTAAATAATGTAAATTTAGGGATTTAAGGTAATTAATGTAAGTTTTGTCCTTAATTCGTGACTGGTGTAAGTTTTAGAGGGTATTTGTAACTTTGTATAATTTATAGGGACTAAAGTGCAATTAGTCCACTTTTTGTAACAGATTCAGTTTGAGACTAAGTCTTGGCTCCTCTATCTAAAGGACTAGACTACTTTAATAAAAGGATTGATCACTTTTACTTTGAAACTTAATTGTACTTTTGTTTTCTCTCTCTAAAACTCTCAAGCTCTTTCTCTCTCTAGAATATACTCTTGATAGTTTACCAAGGCAAAACAATAACTCATCACTAGCTATTGAATATCTATTTCCGGATGCAATCCACTTGCTATTTAAATAGCATATAAACAAGAATTTTCTACGTACATTAAAAATTTGACACATTTCGAAGGGCTTGCGGATGATTTAATGGAGTTTTATAACTTTGTTGTCAAATCAAATAAGGATGAAGAGTATAACAAAAATCTAGCTTAACTGTGAGAATTTTTTATCGCATACCAAACATGTATAGATTATATTTTGATATGAATATTAAAATATTGGAAAATTGTATAATTGTTTCACAGAGAGATCACAGAGTTTGAAAGTAGAAGCAATGAGTAAGTGCAAATTTTGTTTTCAATGTTATAGTTTTATGCTGAATTATGCTATATATGAAGTCGGTACCATACCGCAGAACCAATTGCTTGGTCAGTTCCGTACTACAGATTATTAAAAACAATTACCCAAATCATGTTTGTCATCACTCTGAAGCGTAACAAAGAGGCAATATTGATTGACCTGACCAAAGATGACATGTGGTTATGTTACTTTTCGTTTTCAAACTTTTTTACGCATCGAAATATTATGTTAGTACATACTCGAAATTAATTATGTAAGATTCTATTTTTTATATTACATTGGAGTGTGTGATTTTTGTTTTATGCAATTTAGTGTTGTGTTTCTATATTCAAAACAAAAAAATCCTTCGATCGCTAGATCGTATAAAATATGCAATTTTTGTACCACTCGACGCACATTATATAAGATTGAAGGCTATAAATGGGCCCTAAAATTTAATCCAAACAATGAATAGGCCACATACAAACTAATTCTTTTTTATTGAAGTTTACAACAAGTTGTTCATAGAATCAAATGCAACGGATACAAGCTAATAAAAATAACATAAGATGTATAATTAGATCATAAAACTCATAAAACTAAAAAAACACATAAATATCAAAGATCACAATAGTCATACAAGTTAAAAAAATATCATAAATGTTGTACATATACAAGCCATAACAAACACGAACTGTAATCTATCAATAACTCGATAACGATTGACAATACAGTAGCACTCCTCTAATTCCTCAAGATTCTCATTCACCGTCATCGTACCATGACGTGCCCCCAACTGGAGTATCTGATATAAGCAATATGTGTTACCCTTAGTGCCCGCTGGAGTGTTTGTCCTAATATATTTATCGGATCATACTGAATCCGAATTACCAACTATATATCTCAGGTTACTCCTAACCCAAATAGGATAAAACGAGTTCTTACCGGTCCACCCTCATATATATATATATATATCACGTCTAAGATGGATGAGATGATTTTTCCAAGTATCCTGAGTCAACTGATCCTATGTAAACCAAAGTCCAAGACATTTAAACGCAACACATAATATGGATTTATATGTCCCACGACCTCAATCTATGATTTATTCAACTAATCTCACAAAAGGTTGCACGAGTCGTAGATAATCATAGGGTAGAAAGATGACATACAACATCGTCAAAAATTCATTATATGTTCAATTCATAATAAAATAAAATATAATAAAATGGATATTTTATAATGTTAATGAAAATTTACATCGGTCGTTTGAAACATATCTATGATGTATCAAATATTAGATAAAAAATATTGGTTCACGATGACTGAACTTAAGAGTGTTTTAAACTCAAATGATCTTCAAAGAAAGTCGGCTTTAAAGAGCGACTTTGATGAGTCTAAATGAGTGGTGGAAGGCTTCAATGGAGAAATTCAATTAAGAAAGACATTGGCTCTAAAATGAAATATTAGTGTGTTAGTGATGCCTGAAGGATGACCATATTAGTAGGAACTACGTTGGGGGGAGGAAGGCAAATAGTTACCCAAAGGCAAAATCCATAATAAAATGGATATTTTAAATATGGTTTTGGAAGACTATGAATATGTTGATGGTTTAATAGTTTTTTCTTATATGCACAATAACAAGTTAGTTCTAGATTCTGGAATGTCATTCCATGTGAATTCTAACAAGAATTAATTTGTGGACCTAGTAGTGTTTGAAGGTAGTAAGGTCACGTAGGGAATGATATGTGATGTATTATGAAGGTAAATGAAAGTATTAGATTCAAGATGTCTATTGGACTAGAGAACTCTTTAACAAATGTAAGATATGTCCTTAAACTTAAAATACAACCTTAATTCTATAGATCTATTAGATGAGGAAATGTTTGAGTATAAGGGTGAATATGCAAGATTTAGGGTCTTGCAAGACTCACATGTTGTTATGGAGGCTAGCCGAACTGACGATGTTTTAGTTCTAGATAGTTTCATACGAAAAGAGGTGTCTAGTGTTGGGAATAGGTCTGTTGGGTTACGGTTGGAAGCCTTTAAGGGCTTACCAAAGCATGTGGAGATTCAATTTAAAAAGTACCTGAAAAGGTCAATGGCATGATATTAGTAAACATACAATTCACTAGCTATTGTTCTAAGCTTGGTATGTCTTGAATAAAATCTAAAAGAGTAACCTGAAGCATGAACTAACTCAGAAGATGAGTCGAATATTACTTGGTGTAAGGACTATGTTTCTCAGAGCTGGACTGAACAAGAGGTTAAGTAAAAGAGTTGTAGGGACAATTAGAATCATCGTCAATAGGAGTCCTCGGACCTTCGGTTGTTATGGAGATGTAATAGGTATCAAAGGTAAATATAGAGTTCGGATGGAGTTTGAACATAATGGTGGAAATGAGGATGCCTCTACCAATTCTGTTTTCAAGTTGGGCTCAGGTTCAACCTTTGCAAATGGAGTTCAATCATTTCTAGGTTTGGCTATTGACCTGAAGGTTGATGGGTCAAAGGTTTCATATTTTCAAACTATAGAGCAACAAAAAGACGTTAATAGTAGGTTGTCAAGTTTTGGTCGATCGGATCTTGGGATAAGTCAGATGGATATAATTACTGTTTTTTTGGATGTAGGAGGTCAATAAACTAGTTTTTTGGGAAATATTGTCTTAATAAAGTTCACATAATGCATGTGAGAACGCGACATAAATAGAAGAAGAAGCAACGATAGATGAAACCCTAATTCAAGGGTAACATGATAAATGAAACCTTAATCTAACGGTAACAAAGACCAAAGCTTTCATATATAAAAAATATAAGTTCCAAAAACTTAAAATTACTTAAAGAAAAACCTTAAATTAAAATACAAAGAAATAAAATAAATTTTTAAAATAAAATCAAATCAAATCTTAATACATGAGATTTGATTTGAATAATATAAGATATTTGAATAAAATTAAAAATGTTTTTGTTTGGGCTTCTGGGCTACATAATCATCTCTTGGTTGACAATAATTCGTCCTCGAATTCCCAGCATGATCACCATCAACAACAAAAACTATTTTATATATTTTTTTTAATTGTTACATTTGGAATTATAATTGTTGACCTTATCAAAATAAGATAAATTCTTCTCGAGTGTTCCTTATTCTAACTCACATTAAAGTCATCTAGTTAATGAAAATATTTTGTTTCGAAATCATTTTCATAGCCTGAAAATAACACCCCTTGTCCAGTTGGTGAAAAAATGGTTTTGAGAATCTCTTCATATCCTGAGACAACATCTCGATAAGCAAGTTTCTCTGTAATTCGACGATTGGTAACCAATTTAATATCCTCCATTAATTGTTCAATACGATCGTCTATCGAAATTCATGGTGTGTCCCCGCATAACAAACAATCTTCGAGATTTTTATGAACATAAATGTTTTTTCTCTCATTTAGACCTTGAATCAGATGAAATCAGGATTCAGATTCATGTTTGCCCCGTAACGTGAACTGAGGCTCTGATACAAAACTAATAACACAGCAAAAATAGAAGAAGAAGAAACGATAGATGAAACCCTAATACAATGGTAATATGATAGATGAAATCCTAATCAAGGGTAACAAAGACTGAAGCATTTAGATATAAAAAAAAATGTTATTCCAAAAACTTAAAATAACTTAAGGCAAAACCCTAAATTAGAATACAAAGAAATAAAGTAAATATTTTAAAATAAAATAAAATCTTAATACAATCATATTTGATTTGAATAATACAATATACTTGATTAAAATAATATAATTAAAAAGCTTTATGTTTGGACTTCTCGGCTACAACGGCATGTAACTGATCCTTCCAAACGTGATGGTGATGTTTAGTTGGAGCGTCAGGATAACAGATACTAGTGCCACTGTGAGCCTGGGTAAAGAGTTGTTAAGTATAAGATCCAAATGAATGCGTCAAGATCATTGTCAAAGGCTTGACTTGGTACACAATGTTGTAACTTGGTATGAAAGTTGAAATATTAGTGAAATCTGTAACTTGGTGTCATAGTTGTAACTTAGAGTTAAGCTAGATCATGAAACTGGCACTAAGTACCGAAGGCTGCAACTAAGGGCTGAAGCTGGAACTAGGAACTAAAGTTGAAACTAGGACTCTTTATGTGACTGGATGCTCAGATGAACTTAGATGTAGAAGAAATCTATTGGAACCTAAACTTGAAGCATAGCCGAAGACATTTTAGTTGTTTATACTGAGCTGAAGACTTTGGCAAATGTTGTTGAGACTGCGCTGATGCTGTTGTTGATGACCTAGTCCAGAGAAGTTGACGAAGACCTATGTCGATGTCACTGAAACACAATATTTTAATCTAATAGAGTTGGGGTTTAGTTCTTGATCGAACTGAGCTTTTTAAACATGCTCCTAATCAATTAGGTTTCCTATTTAATGGGTCTTCTTATATTAATTGTATTTTATATTAATTGGAATTTTTGTTTCATTTGGTATCTATCAATTTGGATTTTCTATATATGAAGGTTTCTTATTTAAGGATTAGAGTTTTATTATAGTGATTGATTAATGATATTTGATTTGAAGTGTCTGTTAAACAATTAGAGTTTTTCATAAGCCTATAAATAAAAGAAGGGTGTGGTGTGACGAAGTAACAACGACAACAATTGGTCTTCATCTGAATGGCTAAAATTTGACCCATAAATAGAAGAATATGAGATTCACGGTGATGTGATGTGACCCATAAGCCTATAAATAGAAAAATGGTGTGATGTGACGTAGAATATAAACACTTGAATATGTATACTGAGATTCACGGTTTCTTTATAAGTTCATAAAGAGCTTTGTAACTGAGTTGAGTGATTCAATGTTTAGTGTTTGAGAGTTTACTTATAACGATGTATATATTGCGCATCTTATCAGTAAATGTAGGATTTCTTCGAGATCTGAACCAGGTTAAAACTCTTGTTGTGTGTTTTATATACTTTAACTTTTCTTTTTTGCTAACTTTGTTCCTAAAATAAGATAAAAACAAAAAAATTAATTATCTCATGCGTTCTTTAAAAAAATGTTTACCAATTTTAATCAATGTTTCATCTGAGTGACTAAAATTCGATTTACCAACCCTGGTTAGATTGAATTAAATCTTGTGATAATATAACTTTTTTTTAACATAAATCACTTAAGAGTTTTAGAAGAAGAAAAAAACAAAAGCTAAACCTCCTGTGTGTATCCTGTACTAATATTACATAAGATTCACTCTTTTTTTCTCTGGATCTACGAGTTATGCAGAAGAAGAACAAATTAACAGATAAAAGAAGTTTAAGATCCAGCGTACCCCATTTATCATAAATAGCTAATTATATGGAGTGAAGGGAGAGAAACAAGTCAAATTGGGTGATTAGTCCAAAAGGAGTATGCTAATTTGATAAAATAACTGAAATATGTTTCAAAAGTTACGGCAGTGAGTGCTTAGGAAGTCATTGAAACTTTATAGAACATTCTCTTCATGTCAACTTCATGTCAACGTGCCAAGTCAACTACACGTTTATTTCTCTGACCTTCTATTTTTGTGTCTGTCTAGCCAGGGGATATATACCGATTAATTAGGCACCATGTATCGTATTTTAGTTTCACACTAGAAAAATTTTAAGACATGGCTGCGAATAATATAAATTTTAATATCATATATATGCGTATGAAAAATTAAACAAATTCATACCCTTTGTACAAACCAACCAAATTAATTAAAAACAACTAAACAAATCGATCAAACTAATTAAAACCAACTAAACAAAACCAAACAAATTACTTATAAACATTTAAACAACTAAAAACAAATCAATGCCATTTGAAAAGTTTATCAACTTAATACATATTTTAGGATATTTTATGATATATATGACTTAATCTACATTGATTAAACTGCTTAATTTGTTATATTTTAGAAGACTCGTGTTTATCCTTATCTCTTGTTTATGATTTGAATTAACCTTCCAAACATACTTCTTTTTGGATTAATACTATCTTATCTTATCAGTAAGACATCCATTTGGTTGCGCTTAATGATTTTAATATGATCTAGTAAACCAGATGATCAAGTCTGTAACTCAGACCTCTAGACCTCATCGATTTAAGATTTCAACAAATGTAGTTATTAAAGTGAGCTAAACGACTTACATTCGACAGGGTTTCAGTTCTGTTGGTGCAACAAGAAAATTGATAATCTCATTTCCTCAATAATTGATCGTGTCATGGTCAATAGCCAATGAGACTCACTATTTGTCGAACCATTATGATTATCCTCATATCTCTAACCACACCCCATCACGTTATTTCTCCATGCTCCTAAACTTTTTGCCAAAAAACCTCTTAGATCTTTTAGCATGTGGCAATCCCACTCTGACTATACTTCTATAGACCTTAACAGTTGGTCTCTCCCAGTTAAAGGCTCAATTATTTACATTGTTACAACCAAGTTGAATCGCCTCCAAAACTCTATAACTTGTCTAAACAAAAGATAATTGAGTAACATCTCATATTGAGTGACCAATTATTATAATACCCTCACCCAAGCCCAACATTCCCTGGCTATCAAGCCAAATGATCCATCCCTAATCAAGGAAAATATTTATGCCTTAAAATACTATATATTCTGCAATATGGCTAATAGATCCTTTTTCAAGCGAAATTCGTGTGGGACTTGGCTTCAACTAGGAGATCGTAGCAGAAAGTGCATCCATAATAACATCAAATCTCGTATTTCTAGGAACAAGATCGTTATCATCAATGACCAGCACGGTCTCCCCTGTTTTAATCCAAAAGAAGTGGCTGGCATATTCGTCACCCACTTCTTTAGTCTCTTAGGTACAAACAAAACCTTACACCAGACACTAGTTTTGCTAGAGTCTGTGAACTTATCCCTTCCAAACTTAAGCACACAGACAAATCCAACAGAATCATTCATATCACTCATAGTGAAATTAAGACAACATTTTTTAGCATTAATAACAATAAGCCTCGAGACCATATGGGTTCCATGCATGATTATTCAAATATTTTTGGACAACTATCGCCCTGGACTTCACCAAATAAGTACACCACTTCTTTTGCTTCAACCACATTGAACTGACTTGAAATAAGACTCTTATAGACCTTATTTCCAATAAGGATAACCCAATCTCGCCATCCAACTTTAGGATCATTTCATGTTGTAATGTCATATACAAGGTCACGTCTAAGATCTTCATAAGAAGAATTAAAATAGTCTTTCTCTCACTCATTGAACCCTTGCAATCGGCCTTCATCTAGGGCCGCAATATTTTTGACAACTTCATTCTCTCCCAAAAGCTACTCCATGGGCCGAAATGTCCGCGTACGGTCCTAAAAATAAATCTTCTGAAAGGCTTTGTTAATGTTAGACTGGGCCTTCTCTTCGACATTCTATTTTATGGAATTCCTCAATCACATGATTGGTTGAATCATCTAACGTATCTCCACCACTTCGTACTTGATCAACATAAATGGTAACTCATTCGGCTCATTTTATGAGAAACAATGACTCAAACAATTGGACCCCATATCTTATTTTCTCACCGTCTTAGTGATGCAAGTTCTCACAAGTACCCTTAGGGAGAAAATGCAAAACCCCAACTTTGGCTTCTACTAGAAATGTCAAAAACTTAAAATTATAAATCTTTGATTTGTGGATGACCTAAGGATTTTCTATTGTGCTAACTCCAACTCTATTAATGTTCTCAAGGTGAGCCTTAAGGAATTATCTTCCATTTCGAAGCTCCCAATCAATCCATCTAAGAGTCGTATATACCTATAAGGGATCTCTAACAAAGTTTGCCACTCTATACTAACCTCTATTGGATTCGAAGAAGACGTCATTCTCATGCGATACCTGAGTGTTTCTCTTATTACCTCATGCATGTTCTATAATGATTGTAGACCCTTGTTCCATAAGAACACTAGGCGTATCAGCTTTTGGATATCTAAATATATCTTATATGCAGGTAAACTTCTGGTTATAAAAGTGATATTCGTTTATAGTTCATGTTTATCGATTATCTGTATTTATACTTCCTATATGCGTCTTTAAACAATTAACCCAACTCTTCAAGTGTTTCTTATGTTTTGACCCTGAGATAAAAATCTCAGGGTCCAAAGTTGCATGGCCCAAAATAACATTGCCTTCAGAAAAAGATGGCCTTGAGATTTTTTACCTCAAAGTTTAAAATCAGGCGACTGCCCTTAAACACATTTTTTCATCTTGAATGGTAATTCTAGCTCATTATGGAGTAACTCGGTTATCATAAAAATTATAAAAGACAAATACCTCACTAATTCCACCACAGGTTGAGTATGGAGAAAAAATCTCAAATTTAGATCTATCGTGACCAAGATTTACACGACCAACATTAAGGACGACATCAACAACTCCCTCTATATTAACTCTTGGCTTTTAACATTTCTCTTATGGACCGATATAGTCAAACTATCATTCGTTATGTTAGACTTAGTGGAAACTCCAAAGTCTCATATATAATCTCCAACGACACATGGAATTGCTCCAACCAAATCCGTTCAAGTAGAAGATCTCATCAAAGCCATTTGTTTAAAATTTGTACTATTATCAGTATCTTACCATCCTTCCTATGTGGGAGAGGAGAAAGTTAAGTTCTGGATCCCAAATTGAAAAATTAAATATACAATTAGTAACATTTATTATTTCATCATACCCTCAGGGCCCATTTACATTAGGTCAATCTTACATAGAAGAAGCACAATATTGACATACATGGTTGGCCATCCTTAGGTTACTATAGTCGGAGAATGCTCCAATGTATATGTAAACTATATATTTTTATTTTATATATTTCTTTTATACAAAAAAACTCTTTTATTTTCATTAGTGTAGTTCATATTATATAAAAATAATATAAAAAATAAAATTTAAACTAATATGAAAGTAATATAAAAATCATTAAAAAAAATCATGCATAAACTTCATAACTTAATAATGGCTAATAAAAATCATAACTACTTAATAAGAATTAGTATCTTCACTTAAAAATAATTTTCCTTGTTTTCTCCCTTCTAAAAAAACCATCCGTTTATGATCATAAGTTTTAAGTTTTAAACAAGGAAGGAGACAGGATACTTTGCATATCTAGATTTCAAACAAAAATCAACATTATTTTTAAAAAATTAAATTATACAATCTAGAAAAAAAATATTACATTAAATAGCCTAAATAAATAAATAATATTTTACAAGACAACAATTACTATCACATCCTTCCAATACACACTTAATAATTATATAGTACATCATCGGTTTAAAACATAATTCAATTATTTTACAATGGAATGAGTAGAAAAGAAAACTTGAATATAACATGATTAAATTGAACTAAAAGTAAAAGTAAAAGTAAAAAATAAAATTGATAAAATTGTTTGTATAATTTTATAAAGTAAGTCACCTAATAAAAATACGGATAATGGAAAATCAACTACATTTAAGAATAATGATATTGAACTACCTTAAAATAAAAAACTGCAATTCAAAGGAATGATGTTAAACCACTTTAAAATAAAACAAACTTGAGTTGACTAATAAGAAGTCATTTTTTTAGTTTTTAAACCTTTATAGGAGGTGTAACATGGACCCTTCAACTAAAATAATATGTGTATAGTTATATTCGAAAATAAAATGAAAAATGAATAATATAAAAGTTAGATACCAAGTTCTGATAAATTTATGTGAATGATAGAATGAATTCAAATTTTTTTAACTACACAAACCTAAATATAAATGAATTTTTTTCTAAAAAATGAAAACTTGTTTAGATCTACATCAATCAATGGCAATTTGAAAAATTCACATATATCATTTGAGAATAAAATTGAAAATACAAACTAAAAGAATAAGATACTATAAAACAATAAACACATTTCTGGATATGAGAAATCAAATTTGTTGCTATCAAAATTCTCTATTGATGAAAAAATAAATGTGAAAAAAAGATATATAGGTGAAATACAAAATTTCATTAAAAATAAAAAATAAAAACTATAAAAACAGACAAACAACATGGATTATATGAATAAATAAATAAATCACATGAATTCAAATGATGTTATAAATTAGAAAATAATTTAATATAAATAAAATTAGGAAGGAGAAGATGAATTAATCTAAATGAAATTAAGAAAAAGAATTAGAAGGAGAATGAATGAAAAGATGTTTCTTAATAAACTGGTATGTAATAAAATTTATAGAATAAAATTATTCTGCAAGGTGTAAGAAATTGAAGTTATGTCATGTATAAGATAAATAAAAATGAATAATACCTCGGGAAAAAACTATATTATTTAACAAATAATTACTTTGATAACTCATATTTTTGTTGAAAGTTAAATCTGAGAAGTTTAACTAATTAATCCAAGTCTTTAATTAAGATAATATTTACCGTCTGTAACCAAAAGAATCAATGTATAATTTAGATACAATTATATGCATATTTGTTGTTCATAAACACAGTAGACTATATTTTACTTTAGTATATATCAAATTATTAAAGTATTGGATTGTTTACAATTTAGGTTAGTTTTTTGTGATTTTTTTCAAATATAAATTATATTAAAAATAAATAGATAAGTGAGATTATGTGATATGAAATTTTTAATTATTAACGAACCTTTTTATGTTAGGTCCATATAAGTTTGGTTTTAAATATTACATATGCATACTATAATATCTAATGTATAACAACTTTTAGAGACATTTTTTTGCTAAAACATTAAACTTATAACGACTTTTTAGAGAGAACTCTTTTGTCTTTTTAGATTTCAATAACCACAAAATCGTAATTTTTAATATTTGTTTTTGTAGTCTAAATCAATTTTTTTTTGTTTATTCATCTTTAGCAAGCTCTCAACACTTTGGTTTCTAAAGCTTTGATTGATGCCCTAACAAAAAGATTCGCAATCCTTAATTTTCGAAGGCTGCAAACAAAAAAACACGCAGTTAAGGTAGGCATAAGCCTACACAAATGTTATACTACCTCTTTTCTTCTATATACGTGTAATAAAGTAGTTGTATAATCCATATACAACCAAATGCAAAATCAGATTTAAAATTAATTTCTTTTGATAATGTATATGTTACCACTACAACTATTGTTAGACTTAAAAGTGATCGCAGCCCGAATTATAAATAATATTTCATACTAGATGTTTATGGGTTAAAGAATAAAATATAGTCTACTATGTATACCAACTACTACTGCGCAACAACCCCTCATGTTCACTTTTGTATTAAAACTATCTTTCATATTTAAAAATATTCCACAGTCTTACGTGTTTACCTAATATTACCATATAGTTTTCCATGTTTTCCGAATGTCATCATTGGACTAAAATGAAATATTTTTTAAGCATGTTGGATGGTTTTAATACAAAAATGAACATAGAGGACTGTTTTGCAACAATTAGCATATATGGGAGACTATATTTGTCTTTTAGCCATGTTTATGTCATATACTTCAATTGGTTCTAAATGATAGAGTACTAATTATTTTCAAAAAATATATTGAGCTTATTAAAAACGGACATACTCTTCGTGACCTTGATTCATAGGCAATGTGAGCTTAAAAACCTTATTGTGGCTAATAGAAAGAAATACAAAAAAACATTATCTTACTGATGGAACTCTACTTAGTATCATCTTGAACATGCTTATAGTTAAAGGGAGAGACTTGATCGGTTTATGATAATTTTAACAAGTATCATCCTTTTACTTATGTAAATTGGTCATATTGTCTTGAATTAATACGTTTCTCACATGCGTTTAAACATTTTACTTGTATATTTTACGCAATATAACTCTAACATTCATTTGGTCCTTGGTTGTCTTGTTAATCTTATCATGCATTTAAATACACATAGGGTCGGTAATGTATGTCATGAAATAGTGCCAAAATTGAAGCAAAATTTATCGAGTATTTTCATCACATCTCACACACTTATGCTCTTGGGTGCATTATTAATCCTCATATAAAACTTACACGTTTTGACATATATATATTAAGCTATTGTATAAAATATTATACTGATAATGAATATGACTATAACATATATTATCAAGCTATTCAAAATTATTTGGATAAAATGTATCGTAATTATGTTACGAAACATGAAAATAATAGCTGTACTTCATCATTGACTTTAGTTGGTGCTAGTATTGAGGGAAGAAAAAGTAAGGCTTTTTATAACTATGTGAAAAATAAAATGCAAAATAGGATAACATAAATATTGAATCCTGAAGATGTTAATAAATATACTCAATATTTGCTAACTCATTTCAATTTAAGTATGCATAATAGTGATAACCCTTTTGATCTCTTAATTTGTTAAAAGTCCAAGGAACCACAGTTTTATATTCTTTATATGTAAGCCAATTAGGTTCTTTCTCTACCTATGTCTACAATGGTAACTGAATCCATATTTAATATGACCAAACTAGAATACACAACTAAACGAACAAGACTGACTAGTCAATCAATTGAAGTATTGTTAAGGACTAGACTGCGGCGGATGCAAGACAAAAAACATGAAATGAAAGAGTATCAAAAGACATAACAAAAAACGAAGTAATATAAAACAAAGTATTACGGATGAAGCTAGTGAGGATAAAAAAATTGAATCGGAAAACAAAATTCACAATGAAGAAGTTTTGAGATAGAAATTTATTAGTGAATTTATAACAATGTAGTTCAAATTTAGAATATTTGTACAACTCATCGCCTATAAGAGTATATATTGTGAAAAATTTAAATCAATAAAAATTATTTTTTATCCCTCAATTTCATAATGTAATAACACTTTATTATATGCGTATATATTTATACAACTAAACCATAAAACAAACCAACATTTATCACAATTTTTTTAATCATTTATAAAATAATTAAAATATAATAACTTATAAAATAATCAAACTATAACAGTTATTTTAGCATTTATAATAGTAAAAATATAACAAGACTTGTAATCAAAGTATAATATAAAATTATAATAATTTTATACTATTTATAAATTATAATATACAATAACTATAAAGTCTATAATATTTTTTACCAAACAATATAATCATTTGTGTATTATGTGTTATGGAAATAATATTTTTTTAAATTTTACTTAAATATTGCCAATTCGGTTTTTAAAATCCATCACATTATAAACAATTGTAAAATAACAATTATTATAAATTTTAGACAAAAAGATATCCGATCAAACAGAAATACAGTCGTATTTTACCATTTTTGTGATGAGAAAGTGATCTTATCTTGATGGAATGGTACGGTACAAAAAATCCATCGGTAACATTCAATACAAAAAAAAATCATTCGTTGGTAACTTTATAGTAACGAAATGATACACGGCGAAGAATTTGTCACGTTTAAACCCAATATGTTTTACCGTTTTAAAACGATATTACAACTGTAATATTATGTTTGTACAATGCGAATCTCGTTGACCTGACAAGTTTGTCAGCCCTAATCTTATTAATAGAATTACGTGTCTTTTATTTTAAATATATAAAATAAATTTCTATAAATTAGTTAATGTAATAAAACAAGTATAGTATTCAATTTGTTAAATCAAATATTTGATGATATTATAATTAAATTTTTTAAATTATTTGTTAAATTTTTAAATATATTTTAAATGTAATTAAAAAAATTAGTTTTTTTTATCATTTATTTATTTTAATGAAATTATTTAATACATTATTTTTAAATATACAATTAGAATCAAATTTCAAGTACTAATATATATTATTTTTAATTTCTTTTATATACAGATATTCAATATGTGAATCTAATAAATATGTTTATACACGTTGGTCAATTTATTTGTTTAGTAAGATAATTATACACAATCAAACTATAACTAGAAAAAAGTTTTTTTTAAAAATCAAACCAAATTTTATTGATTAGTAAACGAAGAACATTCCCATATTGGGGTTCACGTTTAGCCCAATTAATTAGTCGGTTCAACCAAAATTTCAATAGAGATGAATATAAAAATTCCTTCCATTTGTTTTTGTTCCCCTACTAGTGCAAAGAAGAGAGACTAGATTTGAGAAAATCTAGCAAATTAGGAGCTAGAAGTTCAACTAGTGTTAACTAGCTGAAACAATGATTCAGAATTAAAGAATTTGGATCATCAACCGAAATCCATAGGATGTTTCTTGATTGATAATCACTAAATATACGATACATCGAATATAAATAAATTTGAGGGATGTTAAGAATAATCCAACAAAGGATTTTAATCGAATCGAAGGTTAATGGATGCACCATTTAAGGATTGATTCAGTCAGCAAGACCTGATCGGGCAGAAATATTTGATGTCACTTTCATTCAATTCGGTAGACCTCCAGTATGATTGAAAGACAGCTTTGGGTTTGGTCAACATGATTCGATTCGGGTTGCACCTACAATTTGAAACAATTTAAAATATTTATGGGCTTTGTCTTATTAGAGAATCTGAAACTTCCCAGAGATCTCAAATACAAGCTAGATGAAAACTAACAACACGATTAGTTGTTATTCATAATGTAACATGTTCTATTATGTTCAAGAGAGGTAATGGCTTTCAAATAGTTAGGAACATTTACTGAGTTAATCTATATCTTCATTTTACATTTAGAAGTTTATTTGTCTAGCCAATCGGCAGCATTATTCTGGACTCGACTTATATGATTGAGAACCATTGAAGATAAAATGAGTTTTTCTGCAGGTTTTAAGAATAAGATATAGATGGATAAGAGATTCACCTTTGGATAGTAGGTTTACTAGGATTTTTATGAGTCAGTCTCAATGTCAACGTTTACAAAAAAAATTCTTCGAGTTCGTTAGACCATCGAGCAGAGCATACATTTCAACTAAAATTGGGGAGAGTTTACACTAGACATTTATGAGGCCATAAATGATGATACCATCTGAGTCTCTGATAATTATGCCACCATAAGCATCACTATGCTCTAACGATAAACCATCCGTGTTCAGCTTTACTCTGTACTTGGAAGGAGGGATCCATGTATGATATTTTGGCGTCTTTTTTGTTGTTGTTGAAACATCACATCTCAGATGTAACATTATATGTGTCATACCAGTGTTTTTATTGAGAATGGATGCGTTGTCTAAAGCGTGTAACATATGTTTTATATAATTTATGGTGGTTATAGGAGAGGCACGCATACCTTTGACTTTTGATTTGTTCCTTACTTGTCAAATAGCCCAACAAACGATTGGAGGAAGAATAGAATATATATAATTTTATCTTCCTGACTTCCAAAAGCAATTTCTCAGCATGTGAATAATTTTCATATATCTTATAATGATAATCTTGAATATATATGAGAAATAGGACCCAATAGACCATGAAATGTTACATTCAACAAATAAGTTATTGGTAGTTTTAATGTTTGAGCAGAATTAGCGCATGGATACCAAGGTTATATGTCTCTTATGTAGGATAGTATCTATAGGAAGGTAGTTGTTGATTTTTCTCCAGGTTAGAAAAGAACACTACCTTAGGGTGATGGAGTTCAATAGCTTTCCACAGAGATTAGATAAATTGTGATGCTTCTTGATTCATGTTCCATGTATCTTCAGAATTTTATTTTCCATATGTGGAAGGAAGCCACTTAATAGATTCAAGCTTTTGAACATCTAATCTGATGTTTGCAATGGCTACTAAATCATTAAGAGATAGAAAAGTAGAGATCTTGCTTTTATTACACATGTTGTTCTCCCAGTAGTTAAATTTTTAATCTCTTCTATACCAACTTTTATCCCATGAGTTGTCTAGGATGATGAGTGGTAATTTTCTTAACCAATTTTCAAGCCAGAAGTCTATGTTTCCACAACCCACATTCCACTTAACATAGGGCTCATTAATAGGTTTGATAATCAACAGTCTTTTCCACGTTTAGGATCATGTGTTAACAGAAAGATACTTAACATAGGGTTAAACAGTAGGTTTGATAGCTGACGATCTTCTCCACTTGTAGGATCTAGTGTTAACATAAAAATTAGCTTGCAAAGGGTATAATTATTAAATTATATGTTGTGAATAAATCTAGCCGAAAGAGATTCTTTTTTCTAAAGTTGATCCAAAGTTTTCAAGAATAAATGTCATAAATATCTTTACGATTCTTGATATTCAGACCACCTTATTTGAAAGTCTTGCAAGGCTTAGACCAATTAGACCATTAGATTTTGGATGAATCTTGATTATAGACTCAAAGGAACTTATTGAGGGAAATCTCAATTTTGTTCATTATACTTTGGGGATTGAACAACACTGAAGCCAATAGTTAGAAATGGTCATAAGTATAGAAGATATTAAGGTTAATTTTAGCCCCCACATGATAGGTTTTTCCCTTCCAAGTTAGATATATGTTGTATGATTTTTTTATCAAACGTTCATAGTTGGAAGATTTATTGTTTTTGCTAATAGTGATGCCCAAGTATGAGATAAGTAGAGTGTTGGTGTCACAACTAGTAAGGTTTTAGATGCTGGCAATTCTGACTAGAGGAGAATTCTTTGAAGATATGATCTTAGTCTTGTTTTTGTTAATTGTTTGTCCTGGAAAGTCTTGATAATCATGTAAAACTTTACTTAAAGCAATAATAAAATAAGGTAAACTATTAGTGAATATTAGTAAGTCATCTGCATGTGCTAAAAATAGAATAATAATAAAACTCTTTGTAGTATATTTTAAAGACTTTTTTTGTTCAAAGAGGTTGCTAAACCCTCTAAGTAGCACCTCCTCTAATATAATGAATAGACTTGGAGATAAGGGATCCCCTTGTCTTAATCCCTTTTTAGTTTGAAATAACTAGAAACTTTATTATTAACCAATATAGAAACATGAATATTTATGAACATGCTTTCAATAAGGTATACAAATTTTGAATCAAAACCAAATAAGAATATAACCTTAATAATGAAGTCGTGGGGCATTATACCAAAGGCTTTAGCCATGTGCACTTTGATGAGAATCTTCCAAGCTTTAACCTTTATATTAAGGTTATAGATCATTTATTTAGCTTTAGTATGTTTTCATGTATTGACTTATCTGCTACATCGACTCCTTGAACTGATTTTAGGGAGAAAAAAAGAGAGTCTTTTGTTGATAATTTTAGAGATGATTATGTTGGTGAATGTGCAGAAACTGATTGGTCTATAATGGTTCCAAGTTGTAGGGTTGTTGTGCTTAGGAATGAGGCAAATGCCAGTGGAGAGGATACCTTGAGGGTTGTCTTAGCCGTCAAAGAAAGAGTTTACAGCAGCACAAAACTCATGCTTGATGATCTTCCAACAAGTAATGAAGATACAATGGTTGAAACCATCAATGCTTGCTACACTATTATGATTTAGGCTTTTGGTGGTATTGAAAATTTCTTCTTCAATATGAAGCTTCATTAACATAGAGTTATCCTCAATAATGATCAGCTTAGGGATGTTTTTGAGTAAGAGACTGTTGGTAAGTATGTTGGTTTTCATGTGATAAAGAACAGAGTTATCAGTTAATATCTCTTTGAAGAATTTTAAAGCAGATTTACCAATTAGATGATCTTCTGTTATCCAAATAGAGTTTTCATTGATACAATTGATCTTGGATTTTCTTCTTTTCTTCTTGACATATGAGTGATAAAATTTTGTGTTTCTATCACCATATTTAAGCCAATTAGAATAAGTTTTTTGATGCCAATATTATTCCTTAAGATTTAAAGCATGAAGAATTAGAGCATTTACTTTTGCTAAGTTATTGTTGTTTTCAGTGTTGTTGGTGTACTGCAGGACTTGTTCCATATGAATGAATTTTTTTTTCTGTTTCTCTGACTTTATCAAAGATGTTACCAAATTTAGATTTGTTCCATAGATTTAGAGCATCTTTTAATCTCTTTATTTTGTTCTTAAAAATGAATAAAGGATAGCCCTGCATATTTAGATTACAGTTAGCTTCAACAATATAAAGAAATTTATCATTAAGTGTCCACATATTAAGAAATCTGAAGCTAGATTTAGGTTTGTTTATGTCATTAGATATGGATACTAGGAGAGGTGTATGGTCAAAGCAAGGTCTGGTCATATGATTAACTATGGTGTTATTGAAGTAGTCTGTCCATTCTGGATTGATCAAAGCACGGTCCATTTTTCTCCATTTAGATTTATTGGTCCAGGTGAACCTAATACCCACATATCCAACATATTTAAGAGTGCATTCTTTAATAGTTTCATTGAAATCATTTGTTCTTTCAATGTTGTAGGTGTTGCATGCAACCTATTCATTAAGAGATAAGATTGAATTAAAATCCCAAATTACCAACCATTCTTTGATAGAGTGAGATATAGATTAAAAAGAGTTCCATATATCCACTATATTGAATCTTTGGTATTTAGCATAAACAGTTGTTAGATAAAATCTTTTGTTTAAAGAATTGTGAGTAATTGCAAAGTGTAGGAGCTGAGCATGGTTGATGGTGGTGTCGATGTTGTAATCCTTAGACCAAAAGAGCCACATTTTTTCGTGAATTAGAACAATAGTTAGAGAAACCCAGCTTATCAGCGATTGTATGGATGTTTTATTTTTTGATGAATGGTTCAAGGATGGCCAAGTTTTTCTTTGTTGATGATGGAATTGAGCCTTCTAATAGATGCTTTGTTTCCAATACCGCGTATGTTCCACCATAAGAGCTTAATAATGATTATGATTAAGTTCTGAAGATTGACTTGTCCCAAAGATGGACTTGATGATGACTGGGCCTTTCCTTTTCTTAATATTAAATTCTTTTAATTTTTGATTCAATATAGCTTGAAATTTTTTATCAACCTCTTTCTTCTTTAGAATGGGGGTTAAAAGAAGCCTCCCTATGTTATTTTGTTTAGGAGTATAACTTTCTGACTCAATGATGTATGGAGGGGAATAATCTTCTTCTAAATTCTCTATAACATCAACGAGGTCTTCTTTAAAAGGGTTATTAGTATCTGAAGTTGAAGGAGATGATTTCTTGTGAAGATGTCTTTTTAATGATTTGGTATACATTGCTAGAAGGATGAATAATAATGAACTTTAATTTGTTCTTCTGCCCTTTCTTATCTTCATTGTTGAGTTAAGGTGGTTCCTTTTGTGTTAAGTTGGTCTCTTTCATCGTGCTCTGTGGTTTGGGGTTGAGTTTCATAGATGGTTCTTGATTTTTTTTTGCAGGATTCTTGATCATGTCCTAAATGGAAGCAGTGGGATAAATATTTGGGGAGATCCTTGTAATTGACGTGAATTCATCATCCTTCATTGCTTCCAAAACCATACTAAATATGGTGGTAAAGTTTTTTGGATATGTTTACCTCAATCCAGCATAACATGCATTGAATAAATCTCGATTCTTGGGTGGAATCCAAGTTTTGATGGGTTGACCGATGGATGAAGCAATAGAGGTAATGAAGTCTTCGTTATAGAGATGTTCGGGTAAGTTTTCTAATCTGATCCATATAGGTACAATAAGGAATTTGAATTTGGGGTTAGAAGAAGGCAACCACTTGAGGACTCGCACTAATCTTTCCCAACTGTCCATACGCCTCGTGACCATATCATGCTCCGATCGGATTTTAAGGAGAAATCTAGGAATAAGTGTAGAATCCCGGTTAGAATAAGAGAAGTCTCCATTGAACTTTCTTGCTTCAAAATTTTTGTTGAGGATTTGCTTACTGGGCAGACCATTTGCGAACTTTACCATCAAAGTATATTTAGATGAATCCTTTAAACTTTCTTTAATACTTTCGTAAAACTGTAAATAAAAAGTGATCCTGTCTTTCTTGAGTACTTAATGGCTTGATTGCAGGATTTTTCTTGGGTGGATTAACAACTTCTGCATATGATTTCTGTGTCGAGAAATGTAAGTTTCGAGTGAAGTTTATATCATTACAGGAGTGAAAGGAAGTATGGAATGTAGATTGTGTTAGATATATAAGGTCTAAGCCCATTTATAAAGCCTAAGCCCATTAGCCCATATTATTTATAGATAAATTATATAAGTTAATGGGCTTAGGCCTTATATCTCTAACACATTGAACATGTGAGAATTCTTCATGTACTAAATTCCCGTGAGCTTACATTCTCGAGATAATAAGTAAGGCGAAGCATGGAGATGAATTTCTTCAGCTCGTGACTTTTGGCAAGCAGCCATAGAATTATAGAGGAAGGATAAAAGGCACAAAAGAACCTTAAACTTTCTTGCCCGTATTTTATTTTGTTCTTAAAAAACCCTTTAAATATACCGATCTAAATAAGATAAGTAAAATACAACCAGATAAATGAGAAACTTGAAATTACAATTTATATAAAAAAAAACCATTCATATACCCTTCTCGTATAAATTTTCAGCATTACAAGTTCGACAACTAAATTTTGATTTAAAGAGGCCCAAAATAAAACTGGTCCTACTCCAAATTATAAAAATATCTGAATTAAGCCCAGATTGTTCTAAACTTCCACTAAAAGACTCAATTAGAGCGCAATTTTAGTGTGTGAACAAAATAAAAAATCACGCCAAAATAGAATCACGCAATTACAACAGAAAGCGTCACGTAATAAAATTCTACAAAGTCAATTACAAGTCCTTTTGTTTTCTTGAGTTAAGCTTCATGTAAAAACCAAAGACTGTCATCGTTCCACGTGTTCTCTATCGAATACTCACCACCACTCATCATCCAATCATCATTTCCTTCAACACCCAATGCCCCATCACCAAAACCCGACCCGTTTTGTATCCCTTCTTGGTAATCAAACCCGCCGGCCAAGTCATACCAATAATCCGCTAAATTCGAGCCCGACGAAAATTGGGTATCCATCGAGTCGGAGGAAGTAGTCCCGGATGTAAAATTCGGGTCAACCCAGTTCAACCCGGTTTCATTTAACTGAATGTTATTATCGGGTTGGATCGGATCTGTTATTGTTGTAACCGGATTCGTTGAAGACGAACCGGGTTGAGCTTGAATCCGTTCCATTAAACGGGGCATCCAAACATTTTGCATTGCGTCTCTAAACTGTTTGCTGTTAACATCGCATTTGAGTTGTTTCGCTTGTTTCTGCACTCTTGTTCTCCAATAGTTTTTTATTTCGTTATCAGTCCTTCCCGGTAAGTATTGTGCTATTTTAGACCACCTGATAAAAAAAATCACATTTTAGACCACCTGATTGTCTTGAATGTTTCATGTTTTAAAACTTAAGCATGTTAAGGGTTGCCACATGACGGTCCAAACTGTAGATTTTTATCTTAAATGTGGTTCGTCAATTTTTTACCAACAATATCCGTTTTTTAAATTTTAAAATTTTTACCCACGCAGAAAAAACTAAACATAGAAAGTTTTAAACATAATAGACTATTGTAAAAAGATATTTGAGCCAGCATGTGAGAGCTCCTAAACAATTAGGACCACTTGAAACTTAAATACACAAAACTTTAAAACGTGGTGAACTATATTGTAAAGACAAAAGTAGACAAGTTTCATACAAATACGAAACGTGGAAAACTCGTTGCGATATTTACCCTCAAACTATAATTTTTTTTAAAAATTCTTATAGTTCTTCAAAATTTACCAATTACCCTATTGAGAATGTAGTTGAAGAATCAAATGAACAATATTTCCTAAAACATCTTATAGATCTTCGAAATTTACCTATTGCCCCACTGAGAATGGAGTTGAAGAATCAAAAGCTGTTCTTCAAGAGTGATATTCCCACGTCTAACATCCGGCCGTAAATAGTTTAACCATCTCAGTCTACAACTTTTTCCGGTCCTTCGAAGTCCTTCATATTTAGTAAAAAAACGTTACTACTAAATATATAACAAACATATTCATCGAATAAATAACTTGCGTAGCAAGTAATCATACCTGAAGAGACCGCGACTACATTCCAGCGACCTTCACCGTGAATAGAAACATAATTAGCAAGAGTTGCATCTTCTTCATCCGTCCATGGACCTTTTCTTATATCTTTTCCTTCTTCGCTTTCTCGACTCGTCGGGCTCGAATCTCTTTCGTAAATATCCATTACCCAAAAGAAAAGAGAGTCTTTGTTTTTTCTTAATATATTTGAAGTTAGAGTTATGAGGAGGTTAAAGGTTATCGAAGACTTAAGCTGATAATGAGAGTTAAAAGACAAAAGAGATGTATATATACATATAGGGAAGAGAGAGTACAAAGACCGAGTACGTGTTAAAGTTAAGTAAAGTGTTAATTAATTATAAGCAGACAGTTAGTGGATAATACTTGTTCTAATTATTTTGACTTGTTGACTTTTCAAACTCTCGTTTTACTCGGTTCTGTGATTCATCTAGAATAAAACAGCGAAGACCATAATATTGAAATAAACATTATAATCTTATTATCGACAGGACAAAGACAAAAGCATGTCTAAAAATACACCTTTTTAATTTATTTTGATTTGTTTAAGAGAAAAGCTCTTACTATTAGTGTTCATCACCGACCCCTATAGTAGATTTATATAGATGAAATGAATTTAGTTTATACATGCCTAATTAATTCTTGTTAATACTAGTCAGCACATATAATATTAGTATGTTGGGTTGTATTTCGAAGTCAATGAAAGAGTTAGGCGAGATAAAAGAGTCCAAGGAATGTGAGTTAGTGCATAGAAAATAATGCATATTTTTAGTCAAATCCATTAGTTTAAATTGGGAATGACTTCAATTGATGAAACAAGACGACTTTCGAACTCCTAAACAAAAACAAAACGACTTACTGTTGAACTCTGAAGTTTCAGAATTGACTTGTATCTAAAATGTTCAATGAACCTACTCTTTTTCTATTTTTGACAATTTTGTCAATTAAGCACCCAAGTGGATGTATCTCCAAATTTAGACTTAAATAAGATTATCAATTTCATGTAGCATATTCAGGGTAAATTGGAAAATTTTACATGCTTGTAAGATTGAATTTTTAATTATTTATTTAAATTTGTATAGTTTAAAAGATAATTAGTCGTCTTAAAATTACTATATATTTTAGTTTCACACAATTCTTTAATCCAGTTTATAAATTTTTGATAAGTTTGTGGTTAATTTGTTTAATTTGTAGTAAATTGTTTTGTTCTAGAGTTTGTATAAGTTTGTTGATAACAAAATTGTGAATATTAATCGGTCCAACAATATATTAATGTTTGAAACAATTAATAATGAACACACGAGATTATTAATTTTAAATGAGTCGTTAAACATCGAATTAAAAATATTAGTTCATTTTTTTAATTGAGTCCACTGAGTGGATTAACATTGATGTTTCTCAAACTCAAACATGCAAAAGTTAATATGTTATCTAAATTATCTTATTAATGTTGTAAAAATATATTTTATTATGTTTATGTTCCACTTTTAAATACTATTTGTATTATATGTCCTAGTAATTTTTTGTTTTATGTGTATTGTTGTTCTAGCAAATTCATGTCTCTAACTTAAAAAGAAACAAAAATCGTATTTTTTTTATAAAATTACTTTTGAGTTATGGAAGGAGAATATTCACTTAAATCTCATGAGGTTTGAGAAATTTTCGACAGATTAAGTATGGCAAACATGAAACAAATGATACTACTAGCATTTCATGGTGTAGTTCTAATCGAGATCACCAACAAAAGAGCATTTCTCAACGAGGTAGATAAATATTTTCTCGAGAACGATAAGGTAGAAATTAACATACAAGCTATTGAGGTATCTTAAATGAAGTATTGTGATAAAAGGACCATCCAAAATATGCCTTGGAAATTTCACACCAGACTGAAAGCACTTAAGATTAAACTTCTGAAAGATGTTGTTAACAGTTTATGTTTCACATTTCTCCCTCACTTTAAGAACTTCAAAACTTTTTATAACTGATAGTGAGCGAGGTGAACTCTTAATGAGATTATTTTTAGGCAACACAACAGAAGGATAAGCTGAAACAAGAACCATTAGAAATGCATCGATCGAAAAGGCCAATAAATGTAAGGAGAGTTTATATGCACATGCATCACTATGCTTTTGTTTTTGGTGACTTTTTATACCCCATTATAAGTAGATATACACTTAAATAGGAAATAATAATAATAATAATTATGTGTGATGGCATTCCATATTATTATTATTATTATTATGATATACACCACGATATATCCACGTGGTTGATTATTGTGATGTTGTGATTATTGATGTGTATTTTGATATCTTTTAATGCAATAAATATGACGTTAGTCTATGTAGTTAATGATCGTGTACATAACTTTTGAGTTTATCAATGTAACAATAGATATTCAGAACGATCATTTGGTGGATGCATCCTATAATAGCATATAATCGTCCAAGTGAGAGATTTTTAAATTTGTCCATTATGATATATTGTCCCGTTATTTATCAAGATTATTGTTAGCAAGACTGCAGACATTAATTGCTCCATAAATATTAATGCTTGAAATTATTAATCATGAGCACGAGATTATTAGATGTAAATTAGTAATTAAGCATCGAACTAGGAAAATTTGACTAAATAAATATCTTCTTAATTAAGTAGATATTTGATTAACATT
Organism: Limnanthes douglasii subsp. nivea; assembly: GCA_036936605.1. Lineage (NCBI taxonomy): Eukaryota > Viridiplantae > Streptophyta > Magnoliopsida > Brassicales > Limnanthaceae > Limnanthes > Limnanthes douglasii. Next base: position 209,161,948 of record JAUPFV010000005.1, on the reverse strand, counting down.
ATTGTTTCTTAAACGCATACATGCACAATTTAATATATTTTCTAGATATATCTTACTACTGTCATAAAAGTATGTTTTATCGAACTAGTGATGTTTTGTCTTATGTGTATTGTTGTTTAAAAAAAATCAAGTCTCTAACCCAAAAGGAAACAAAACATCATTTTTTACAAGACTAACTATGTGTTATGTGATGAGGATATGCTATTGCTCTCATGTGGCATGATTATCACTTGGAATTAAAAATTAATTAACCTAAACCTATGAATGAAAAAAGTTCTCCAATCAGAGGCTTGTTGATGTAGCGAAGACTGCGAACATACTGGTTTCTCGCCGAGGTATCAGAATTGGGTCAAACAGGTACTCAAATCGAAGATTTCGATGAGTCCGTCAGATTTAAAAAATGTGACTATGTCACAAAGTTTGATACCCAGATTCGACCTATAAAATCTTAGAAACCCAGTTTTAATATTTACTTTCTTTTGGGTAATGCTATATAAAGCATCCTATACCCTATTTTGCCGTTAGACTTTGATGAATAGAAATTGGGATTTTTCTCTTAGTCTCCGGGTCTTTTATATTCTAACCTAGGGTTAGGTATATATCGATTGTTTTGTATCCTTCTTCTTGATTTCTACAGCCGAAGACTGTTTCGACATTAGTCGCCATCAGTTGGTATCAGAGCCCAGCAATTCCTGCTACGCAGATACATGAATCATGTTCCGGGTACCTCTTGATTTGAAGGCTAGAATAGAGAACGACATATTCGAGTCTACCTGAAAAATTGGAGGAAGAATTTGTAAGTTTGTAATTGATTCAGATATCTATGAGAATCTGATTTCAGAGGAGGTTATTCAGAAACTGGCGCTGAAGACTGAAGTTCTCCATACCCGTACATACTGTCAGGAATTATAGAGTACACTGACGTAACAGTTTCTAAACGCTGTCAAATTGCATTTTCTAGTTGGTAATTACAAAGATACAGCATGGTGTGACGTAGTTCTTATGGACGTTTGTCATCTAGTTTTAGGACATCCATCACGATTTAAGAGAAATTCTACTTATGATAGTAGAATAAATCGATACAGTTTTGTGAAAGATGGTATCAAGTTTATATTAGTGCCATCTAGAGTAGTGTCTCCAAAACCACCACCAGTTAAGGAGTTTCATGCTCAAATTGCACCAGCTGCAGATCTTAGCTGTGATGCTAAAACCGTGTCTCGCTCCGTGTTTGACAAGCCAGTCTATGAAAAAATTATTTTTGAAGATGTATCTGGGCCAGTGTTTGACAAACCAGTCCACGATGAGTATGATGATGACTGGGATGATGAAGATCTAATTAATGTTGAGGAGAAACTTGTAGATCGAGATATTGTCTCAGGATTCAGTACACCAGACTGCATCGCTTCAAAAATTCTATTGAAGAAATACTGAAAAGTAGCAGCTTTTATTATGGAGATGCATCATCCAGGTATTATATGTTATCCTAAAATCAAACCTTTGATTTGGTTTTCTGTGGATACATATTGTCGTATTGGAAAAATGAAAGATGATATTTTTGTGTTTGATATTATGAATAAATTGATTAAAGAAAAGAATAGTGTTTTAATAGATAAAAGATTAGGTTTTGTAATAGAAACTCGAGGAGTTTTGGGTGATGGTTGGGGAAATAAAAGAAATAGTAACAAGTTAAAAATAAGAGATTGCAGTGTTTTGACTCTGCTGGCAGAAATATATTGTGAAGAACTTGGGAAGCCATCTACTATTCAACAAAGAGTAATGGTTCCTTTCTGCAAGGGTTTTGATGTGATACAACAAGCACAGTCTGGAACTGGAAAGACAACAACTTTTAACACGCGCAAGGGTGATGTTGTGCTTAGTAAATGGGTTGAAAAAGCAGACATAGAACAAGTGGGTGGAGTATATCTTGTTACTGATGACCACCGTAATGCCGATGACATGGTAAATAGGAACAAAGTTAAGAAACCACTTCTTGACAAGAGCTGCAGCATTCAGATTCTCACCTCTTACACCCTTATGCTGCTACCAGTTAAAATCAGCGGTGAACACGCCAATGTTTTTGCAGTTCTGTCAATGTTACAGCGTTCCGAATTCGAGGTCGAATTCTTCCCAACCGGGAAAAGATGATGTAGCGAAGAATCTGGTTTCTCGCCGAGGTATCGGAATTGGGTCAAACAGGTACTCAAATCGATGCTTTCGACGAGCCCATCAGATTTTAAAAATGTGACAAAGTCACAAAGTTTGATACCCAGATTCGACCTGTAAAGCCTTAGAAAACCAGTTTTAATATTTTAGCGTTAATTTTATTTATTTACTTTATTTTAAAACATTTATGTAATTTTCTTTCTTTGGAATTAGGGTTTTGGGTAATGCTATACAAAGCATCCTATACACTATTTTGCCGTCAGACTTTGATTAATAGAATTTTGAGATTATTTCTCCGAGTGTCCTTTATTCTCTAACCTAGGGTTAGGGTAATATCTACTATTTTCTTCTTATAATCTTCCGCCACGCTATCACTTGTCAAAATTCCAAAAGGTTGAGTATGAAAATGATGAAACAAATTATACCACTATCATTTTGTGGTGCATTTTCAAGTGAGATTTCCAACGCAAAAAACATTTCTTGATGAGGTAGAGAAATGTTTTCCTAAACGATAAGGTAAAAATTAAAATACTAGGTATTAAGGTAAATTCCATGAAATATTGTAATAAAATGACGATCTAGACCATGTCTTGCAAATATTAAACATTTCTTCCAAACTCAAAGTACTTAAGATTGAACTTCCGGGGGATGTTGTTGTGAGTTTTATATTTCACTTTTTTCCCTCAATATAAAAACTTCTTATAACTGTTATTGCAAAAAATGAACTCTTAAAGAGCTTTTTTTTTTCGGAAACACGATAGGAGTGAAAGCTGAAACAAGAACGTCGAGAGGTGTAAATGATGGATACTTAGTCGGAAAAAAGACCAAGTAAAGAAATAATTAAAGTTTAGTTGCATATACATCACTATATTTTTATTTGTAGTGTCTTCTCATACTCCATTATAAGTAGATATACACTTAAGTATGTATAGTTAAGAATATACATGTGTGATTATATTCTATATTATTATTATTATATGCACCACGATAGATCCATGTGACTAATTGTTATGATGTTTTGATTATTAATATGTCCATTTGTGGCTTTTAATGAAATAAATATGACTTTACTTTATGTAGTTAACATTCATGTACACGATATTTTTGAGTCTATATATGTAAAAATAGAAATTAAGAATGTTCATGTGGTGGATGCATTCTATAATAGCATATAATCGTCAAAGTGAAAGAGATTTTAGAATTTCTCCATTACGATAGATTGTCATATTCTTTATCAAGATTATGGTTAGCAAAATTACAGACATTAATCGCCAAAAAATATATTAAAGTTTGGAATAATTAATCATGAACACGAGAATTTTATATATGAATTAGTCATTAAACATTAACTTGGAAAATTGGTCGAAAGGAATATCTTCTTAATTAAGTCGATTAACATTAATGTTTCTCAAACTCATACATGTACTAGTTAATATGTTTTTATAAATTTATCTTATTAATTTTGTAAAAGTATTTTCTATTATTTTGTGTTTAGTTTTTTTAATGTTATTTGGAGTCATAATGATATTTTTTCTTATGTGTATTGTTGTTTTAACAAATTCGGGTCTCAAACCCAAAAGAGAACAACACTCCCATATTTTTATAAGACTGACTTTGAGTTATAGAAGAAGGGTATGCTCTTGAATCTCATGTGACATGATTATGACTGAGAAATTAAGAATAAATTAACCTAAATCCATGGCTGAAAAAGTTCTTCAATGGAAAAGAAAAAATTAGAGGCTTGGGAAAATATTCAATAGGTAGAGCCTGAAAATCATGAAACAAATGATGCCACTATCATTCGTGGTGCATTTCCAGGCGAGATCACCAATGCAAAAATATTTCTCGATGAGGTAGAGAAATGTATTCCGAGAACGATAAGGTAGAAATTAATATACTAGTTATTACGATAACTTTCATGAAGTATCGTGATATATGGACCACCGAGATCACGTCTTGAAAATATCAAACTTGCTCCAAAACTGAAAGCACTTAAGATTAAACTTCTGAAGGATATTATTTTGAGTTTTATGTTTCACCTTTTTCACCTCAATATAAGAAAATACCAAAAAATAAATAATAAAGATGCAGATGCATCACTATGCTTTTTTCATTGATTTTTATACTCCATTATAAGTAGATATACACTTATTATGAACATTTAAGAATAAATATGTGTGATTATATTCCATAGTATTAAGTTACACACTAATAGATAAAAAAATCAATATCATATAAGTGATTTTATATATACATGATTTATTACTTATACAATGAGGGAATGAATCTGAAATAAACAACTTAGGAAAAATTGATATTTTTTCAATTTTAATAAAATGATCATAAATATTTTATTCCTTGAAAATAAATCATCAATGAATATGAGGGCTGCAAACTTTAAAAGGTTCAAGTTCGAAACGTATATTCTACAAAGGTTGCAAATAACTTAATATCTTAAATCATGGCTTCTTCATGCAAGTATTTAATTCCGCATTAAGACGATTCAAATCTCTTCGAGATGTTTAAATTTAAGATGAAAATTCAGTTATTGTCATCTCAATTTTTTTAGCATATAAATTACAACAAGTTAAGTATTTTCATGTCATAATTAAATGTTGGCTGGTCGAGTAATATCATTGATATAATTAAAGTCATATATGGTTTAAAATTATGCATATATTTTTTCGATGATAGGAGAAATGTGCATTATATCATTCCTGCATCCACATGTCGCATACACATGCACGATTGCAATTATAGGTGGAATGGTATAATTAAATGTTTCATAAAACATTCAAATTAGCCCTAAAAAGTGAATATTTATTTTACAAGTGATTTGAAAATCAACATTATTTCTCAATAAAACAATTGGTTTATAGATATAATGTATATCATACTAGTATCAACAATGTCCGCTAAGTATTATGACGAATAAGTTCATATGAACGTTTGTTTGATCTTAAAAACTAAAAAATAAATAGTTTTTGTGTTAACTTATGTATTGATTAAGTTAATAATGCGTGTTTGGTAATATTTCCCTATCCTTTAACATTAGGCTTAGGTTATAGTTATATGTTTTCAAAAATTTAAATTTTAAACCACAATAAGATTATTAAAGTAATATAAAAATATGATTTGTTCGTTCATTACGACTGTTATAAAATCTATTTAAGTAGTATGAAATATGATATGTTTCTTCATTACTAATGTCAGGATATCTCTCAGACTATTAAAATCGAAGAATATTCCTTTTGTTTAAAATTTGAGTGAAGTATAAGAGGAATACATTATGGAGTGTGATAAGGGAAAGAAGATATAGATAATAACAAGGTTAATTATGTAAAATATAAGGGTTAAATTTGTGTACTTAATGTTTAAGGACCAAAGTAAAGCAAATATAAGAAATAGAGGAGTTGGGTGATATGCTCCAAGAACTTGTCCGTAAATAGTAGAGGAGTGGGGTGAGAAATCCACCTTAACGGTGGTAATTATGTAATTTTATTATCCACCTCATGTACTATATAAAGGACATTCCCTTTTGGGGTAAAAGGACCAATGATTAGTCAATTATTGCTACCTTTATTCCTTTTGTCCTTTTCTCTCTCTATAAAACACTAATTCATTATTACATTCACTTCATATAGACATTTCTTAGAAAGACCCTCTTATACGAACATTTCCGCTTCTGAACTTACCTAAGAATTTACTAAGTTCATCATTGGCGCCGTCTGTGGGAACCTGAGTGGTACCCGAAATTAACGTTCCAAAACCTTAAATATAATATAAAAAGAAAATAGAAACAAAAATTCGTAGTGAGACTGAGATGAATCCAATAAAGGATCTGGTCGGAGCTGTATATGGTGACCATTTGATGGAAGAGCAAGTAAAAAATGAAGGAAATGACCCAAACCGATACGCAGAAGAGCTTCTAAAAGAATCTGTCTTGGTTGTCAATCGTAAAGAATTGTTGGAAGATATCGCTAAACGCGAAGAAAGAAGTGATAATAAGCTCTAGAAAATTTAGATCTGAAGTCCGACGAGAGAGAGTCGTGGTTGATCAGATTCAAGATGCCATTCAACCTAAAGAAAAAGCGTCGAAGGAAAAGTCATCGGTCTTCCCAAAGGCGAGCTAGATCGAAACAAAGATATGAACCATCAGAATCTAGTGAGTATATGTCTCTTAGATCAGATGAATTTTCATCCTCGGACACAGATGCCATGTACAAAGTAGATCAGAAGCAAAGAAATTCAAAGATGCGTAAGAGCTGTAATTGGACCAGTCGAAGAAGGAAGGAGTCGAGGAAGAAAAGTGATCATGGGAAAAGAAAACTGTATTCCGAGGAGCCCGTCAAAGAAGGGAATGTCCGACTAGAACATGTAACTCCATCAAGACAACTTCAATCCGATAATTACAATCAAGATTACCGAGTCAGTAATCAATTTACTTTTCCGACCGAGGAAAGGCTCTATATGACAGCTAATGAGGGCCCGAGGGGGAGTACTTACAAAGACGGACATAATTGGAGGTCATCTGCACTCTCTACGAAAATCTTATCCGGACATCTGCCCAAGTGGCTCGATATTTCCAAGTTGGAAAAGTTCGACGGGACTCAAAATCCAGATAATCATATTGAGCAGTTCAAGAACTTTATGATCAAATATGATGATGATGATGATGAGTTACTGTGCAGGGCATTCTCCCGAACCTTCTAGAATGATGGGTCCAAGTGGTATAATCATTTACCTTAGGGATGCATTAAAAATTTTGATATGTTTTGGAGGATGTTCCGAAAACATTTCGTTGGTAGCGAGAAATTCTGTGCGAATGAGGATACCATCATTTACTGTAGACAAAATGTTAGATAAAGCTTAAAAGAGTTTTGTTCAGGTTAAGACAGATATGGAGTTTTGTGAAGACAAGGTGGCACTGGTTGCTTTCCGAATGGGTTTGCTTCCGGGTGTAATGAAAGATAATGTCGCAGAGACACAGACCATAACACTCGGAGCTTTGTTGGATCCGATAGAGAAGAAGATTCTTGTAGAAGAAATTAGAGCCTTGAAGATAGAATCCATGTCCCAATTCTATCAGGATCCGACCTTGATTAGAGCTAGTCCACCAATGGTGCATGTCCGACCACAAGTATCACAACCAACAACAACCGTCCGACCCCGACCACCAGTTCAATCAACAAGTCAAACTCCTTAACCAGCAGTACACAATCAACAGTATGCACCTGTAGGACAAGCGTCTCAATAGTACGTTCGACCCATGTCCAACATATGGGTCTGACCTGCTCACTATGTCGAGTTGATTGAGTGTGTATCAACCATTTTTGAGAAAGCACGTGCAAATGTACACTTTCTTAAGCGTTTCCTGTTGCAGGCCCCAAAGGAGCATATGAAGAATAAATATTGTCAATTTCATGAAGACATAGGGAACGATACGAAAGATTGTGAGGCATTGAAGAAAGAAGTCCAGTATTTGATAGAGAATGGAAAGTTAATCGATTTTGTGAAAAAGAATTCCACGGTTGTACCAAAGCAAGAATCTGCTCCTAAACAAGAGGGTACTATGATCATATCTGAAGCGAGCGATGAAGAATCTATTGATGCGTTTGATATCATAACAAAGTATCTAGACCCAAAACCGAGCAGAATCAGTATAAACATGGTTGAAGAACCAATTTCTAGAGGAAATGTTAGTGAATTATGCGCATTCTTTGAGTCACTAACCATTTTTGATGGGGACACAGTGGCATGAATATCAAACTACTCTCGGAAGAGACACATTGTTAGTCTGGAGACACAGTTGGAAGCAGGAGCTTCATCCCACTTGTATAGAAATCCATCCCCGATTATTTGCTTCGAAGATGATGACATGAGAGATATAGCTGGTCCGCATGAGGATGTAGTGGTAATAGAACCAGAGATAGCGGGAAACGAGATAAGAAAAATTAAACGAAACATAATGTTTATGTCAACTTATAGCTAGATAAAAAAACCCACCAACAATCTTGCAATCCGACCGGACGATAGTGGGATTTATTGGAGAAACTGTTGATGTAGTCAGAGAGTTTGAAGGAATGGTGGAATTGGGCCGAGGACTATTCAAGAAGATAGTCACAGTACTGTTTGTAGTGGTGAATGCTCCGACATCATACAACGCTATCTTCGGAAGGTCTTGGTTGTCTAAGATGCACAATGCGTCATCTACAGTTCATCAGTGTTTGAAGTACGTGGTAGGTAGCAACGTGGGAATTGTAATAAACAACTAGAAGATGACAAGATAAATTTACCAAGCTGCAATGGCCCCTAAGAAGTTGAAGGGGGTCGAATCAAAAAAAGAATAGTAATCAGTGGGGCCTCCCATGGATTCTGATCCTATTGATGATCTGAGTGAGGACCTCGACTTGCATGGTCCGTGATGATGGTTTTTAGGATCATTTCTTTCGTCCCGGTAAAAGTCTCAAGATTGGTACAAGGTTATCCCATGAGGTAAAAGAAAGTTTATTAAAATTTCTTTCTACAAAATTACACTTGTTTGCTTGGTGTACAGAAGATGTTACAAAGGTTCCAGTAGATGTCATTTGTTACAGGCTAGCAATACGGAACAATATTCGTCCGATCATACAGAAGAGAAAATCATTTTCTCAAGAAAAAACTGCAACGATAATGGCAAACGTGGACCATTTGAAAAAATTAGGCCACATACATGAGTCACAGTATCCTTTGTGGACTGCTAACCTAGTCTTAGTAAAAATAAAAATGGCAAGTGGCGAATGTGTGTGGACTTTACCGATTTGAACAGAGCTTGTCCCAAAGATCCTTTCCCTGTTCCTAGAATATATCAGTTGGTCGAATCGACGTCCAGAAATTGTTTGTTGTCCTTTATGGATTCCCATGTTGGGTACAATCAAATCTAGATGGACCCAAGGGACCAATAGAGCACAACTTTTATTACTGGAAGGGGTATGCACTGTTACAAGGTGATGTCATTTGGATTAAAGAACGCTGGGGAAACATATCATCCGTTAGTAAAGAAAGCTTTCGAGAGTCAGACTGGCAAAAATATTAAGGTCTACATCGATGACATACTAGATAATAGCCTCAAAGATGAGAATAATTTAGTTGACCTGGAAGAAACGTTTGCCAATTTGACCTAGATAAATTTAAAATTGAACCCAGAATAATAAAAAAGATACAAATCATGACTGGAAGATTGGAAGCGTTGAACAAATTTATATCGAGGTCCTCTGATAAATAAGCCCCTTTTCCTCCAGGTACTGAGAAAAGAAAATTTCTTCCATTGGACTCAAGAATGTTCAGATGCTTTTAACCAGATTAAAGAATACCTTTCCTCCTCTGAAATCCTGACTAAGCCAAATCCGGGGGATAAGTTGTTCATCTATTTGGCAGTGTCAAATTTCACGGTGAGCATTGTCTTGATCCAAGAGGAGTCAAACGTCATGAAGCCAGTTTATTATGTAAGTAAGAGTCTTCTGGATGCAGGGAAACGACACCTCAAGTTAGAAAAATTGGCACTTGCATTGGTAACATCTGCGCGGAAATGAGGCCTTACTTTTAGGCTCATTCAATCGTGGTACGAACATATTTTCCGTTGAAGAACATGCTACAAAGACCTAATGTATGAGAAAGAATGACAAAGTGGTCGGTAGATCTTGAAGACTTCGATATTGAATTTGAACTATGAACTGCTATCAAAGCACAATCATTAGCTGACTTCTTAGTTGATTTCCACTCCAATCGGAATGAAATGGATATTAATAAAGAACAATCTGGCTTAGAATGGGTAGTCCGAACTGACGGAGGAGCAAGCTCATCTGGTTGTGGTGCAGGAGTACAATTGACATCTCTGGAAGGAATTGCTATGTATCAAGCTATCCGACTCAGGTTTAAAGCGTTAAACAATGAAGAAGAGTACGAAGCAGCTTTGGCTGGCTTAAGACTTGTAAAAATTTGTGGAGCCAAAAGAGTCAGGTTGATAAGTGATTCACAACTTCTAGTGAACCATGCTTCTGGACGGTCAGAGGTAAAAAAATATCATTTAATAAAATATCTGGGGGTCTTGAAGGCCTTAACCTTGATTTTTGAAGATGTCAGATTCGAATATGTTCATAGGACTGGGAATTCAGTGGCTGATTCTTTGGCCAGATAATCTTACTCAGATTAGTACCCATGGATAGTCGTCCAATAAAACCCATCAATTGTTAAGGAATCCGAATCATTTGAAAGAGGTGTCGAAGCTTTCCAAATTTCTACAACTATACTGAAAGATTGGAGAAGTGAGATACAAGAGTTCTTAGTCCATGGCATATTACAAATTGATAAAGTAATGGCTAAAAGAATACAATTCAAGGCATATCTGTATGTGGTACTCAGAGATGTATTGTATAAGAAATCTTTTAGTTGTCCTTTACATTGTTTCTTTTGAAAGGATGAGTCACAATTGATATTCTCAGAGCTACACGATGGGGAAAGGTCAGTACACTGCGGTTACAAAACATTGATACAGAGATTTCTCATGGCTAGTTATTATTGGACGACCATCTCCTCGGATGCAAAGGAGTGCAGAAATGCGAAACTTTCCAAAGGTTTGCTAACTCGATCCATACACCCGGTGTGCCCCTCGAATCCATATCAGAATCTTTGACGTTCGACCGATGGGGTATCGATCTAGTCGGACCACTCCTGATGGCTTCAGGAGGTTGTCAAACGATCATTGTTGCACTAGATTACTTCTTTAAGTGGGTGGAAGCTGAGCTGTTAGCATGAACAAGAGCAAAAGATGTAATGAGGTTTATCATTTTGGTGTACCAAGGAAAATTACAATGGATAATGGACCACAATTCGATAACAATGAGATGAAAGATTTTTGTGCATCCAAAGAAATACAAAAATTCTTCTCACAACCTTTCCACCATCAAATGAATGGTCAGGTCGAAGTAACTAATCAGACAATCTTAGATGGGCTGATGAATAATCTGGAGGGTAAGGACGGAAAATGGTCAAATTTCCTACAAGAAGTTCTATGGGCTTACATGACGATTATTTGGACTGCAACGCACGAGTCGCCCTCTCCACTCGTTTATGGGATGGATGCGGTGGTACCATCAGAAACAATGTTCCCATAGTACAGGTTAAGCGAATACTCAGAGAAAACAAATGATAGAGGAAAGCGCACTGAGTTGGACCTGATAGAAGAAAATAGAAGAAGGACGCAATTAAACTCTTCACACTACCAGACTTGGATGAGGAGTTGGTACACATCAAAAGTCAGAAGAAGAGAGTTCAGGATTGGGGACAAAGTTTTAAGGAAATTCTTCCTTCACACAAAAGAAAAGAGGCCGGGAAAGTTAGCTCCCAACTGGGAAGGTCCGTACATGGTAACCAAGAAGATAAAGTTGGGGACGTACATATTAAGAGATAAAGAAGGAAGAGATCTTCCTCACCCTTGGAACATTGAGAACCTCAAAGTTTATTTAGAGTAAACGTGTAAATATGTAGATATTTCCTTTACCAGTTTATGTAAGTATCAGTGACATACTCTTTCCTACCCTGGTGGGGCAGGAAGGTTTTAATGAGGTGTCCTAATAGCCAACTTATATATAAAATCATATTGCCTTCTTAAAATGATTGGCAGAATGTTCATCTTTTTGAACGCAAAACACATTCCAAAAAATTTTGGACTAGAATATTCATCTTTTTGAACTCAAAACATATTCCAAAGAAGTTTGGACAAGAAAGTTCATCTTTTTGAACTCAAAACACATTCCAAAGAAGTTTGGACAAGAAAGTTCATCTTTTTGAACTCAAAACACATTCCAAAGAAGTTTGGACAATAATTCATCTTTTTGAATTATAAGATAATAAATATCAATTATTAACGTAGAATGTTTTCACATGAAAAATTTCTTAGGTAAGAAACAAAATGAGTCAGATAGGAATAAACTTGAAAATAACAACATCATAAATCATCACAGCAGAAGGTCAATTTTACATAACAAAAAGTTCAACAAGTTGTGGATACAAATAGTCAACAAGACAAGGGTAAAACTTTCAAACTTTGCTAGTCGGATGCGGAGTTTTCCTTATTTTCTTCCGGGGAACCAAATTCCGAGGATGAACTTTCTGAGTTTTCGCTAGTCTTCAAATCTTCTATGTAAATTCCCGCAGGACGATGTCTTTCAATAACGCGTAGGCAAAGGTTGCCTAGTTTCAGATCCGGAAACTTCTCATGCATCTCTAGCATCATAGCAGACCTTATGTTAGCATCTCTTTCTTCGAGATGAGAGCCAATATCGTCCGCGTATGCATCGAGACATTTCTTCTGCTCATTTTAAAAGTCCTTCTTTAGAGATTCGTTCTCCTTCGACAAATTCTCAATATCTATAACAACATTTTTAAAGTATTCCTCAGTATTCACACAAGACTCGGTAAGGCCATCAACCAGAGTGTCCCGTTTGGTATCTCTGGTAATAAACCGTTCTCGTTCGTCGTCGAATTTTTCCATTCTTCCAAAAGTGCAGTCTCCAAGGAAGTAATTTTGGTCAAATGATCAGCAGACGTCTTCTTCTCCTCGAAAATTTTGTCTTCAACCTTTTTAAGTTGGGACGATACTTCTGTTTTCTTGGTAAGCTCATCTATCAAGTCTTTCACCTTTTGCTTCAATTCAGTCGCCTCGTAGGTCAGCATCTTTACTTCAGCTCTTCTCTGAATTATTTCATTCTTGTAACAATCCTTTCGGTTGGCTTTCCGTTTGAGAAGAGCAGCAGCACGAAGCAATTTTTTTTAGCTCATTGAGAACCAAATCATTTTCATAAACATCAAAGTAAGCTGACGCAGGGGAGAGGTATGCACCTTCCTCATTGTTTTCTTCTTGACCCATAGTTTGTTTCTTATGAAGGGAAAATTCCCCTAGAAGTCCGATTCGACTATGGCAGCTTTCTTTATTAAAGGCAAGCCCGGACATGTTGTGTTGTGGCTTTCTCCTTCACAATCAACCACTCTCTTTTACTTTTCTTCAGCAGTAAGCTTTTTGGTCTCATAGCCCCAGCTCTCCCAGATGGTCTCACTTGAACAGAATTATCAACATCCCTCAATTCTTTTTCCTGGGTGATGGTCGAAGGATTTGTCTAAGGGGCCGCTGGGTGTTCTTGCTGAACTTCCGAGGACCTCTGTTCCCGAGTCTCATCCTGGTGATCTCTTTGGGCTCCAACTCCATTTTCCTCTAGAGAATCACTCCCCGACTCTGCATCCTCCTCGGTTCCCTCATCACCTTCTTCAGGTATTTCAGATCTTGGTGACTCGGAGCCCGAGCTCGGGTAGGAGGGTAAACTGCGTTGTTTAAGCATTCCAGGCATTTGAGGATAACTTCATTCAGGGGAGCTACCATGAGATCGGACATGGGCCTCTTCTTTCCAAGATCATACCTCCAAATATTGCTTTTCATAAAATTCATTGGCAGAAAAATCTGATGAAATTTATGATCTCAATGTTCACCTGCTCAGATGCTCAGCTTCATAAAGATGTTCTTGGCAGCTTTGACGTGACTCTTAAAGGGTTTGGCAATTTCCTTCATAGCTATGTGAAATAAATATTTTAGGAATATCTAATTTTAATTAATAAAACTGAATACTATATGAGGATACATACCTTGCCCGAACGACTTCAAAGTTAACTGATGGAGAAGGTCATCGAAGTTCTCAAAGCCAGTTTCCCATAGTCTGGAGATAAAGACGAATTGCTACTTCCACTTTTTATCAGCTTCTAAAAAATCTTTGATCATCTTTAACTGCCTTGTAAAACCAAGAGAGTTAAAAGGGTAATGAGAGTTCTTAGTTACACCTGAAATGGAGATAAGCTGCTCCATGGAAAGGGTTATCTCAGAAAGTCTGGAGGCCATGATGCAAGCCATGAGGGTGTACCACATGTTAGCACCAGCTTGAGAAGGGCAGAGTCTGATGAGGTGGAAGTATTCTACTAGAGCAAGATCAAGAGGTAGACAAAGGCCATAATTTATAAGCTCGGTGTAAAGGATCAGTTCATGGTCGTGAACGGACATCGAAGTCTCTCCATTGGTGGGAAAACTGAATGGTAATATTTATGGGTATCCCCCACCAATCTCTAAGCTTTACTTCCTTAGTCGGATGGAATTATTTATACTTTACCTTATAAAGGACGAGAAAATGTTTCGACTTGATATCACGAAGGTTATCACCTAAAACATCTTCTATGTTCGAAGGCAAGTCTGTGGTAAGTTTCTTCTTCTTTTTGTCTCTTTTCACCAAGAGAGCCTTTCCACTCTGAGAGGGTGGATCAGTTGTAACTTCTGGGGGAGGAGAAGAGGTGGAAGGAATTACAACAAGCACGACTCGTAAGGGTTGTGTCTCAACCACTATCACACCAGGTTGTTCCTGATCACGATCAGGCTCATCAAGTAGAGCTCCCTCTTGGATTTCAGGGATGGAATTCAAAACTTGTTCTAAACGATCACCCTTTGTCGAAGAATTAATAGGACTCACTTCTGGAGTGGTTTGTGGGGACCCCTGCAGAGTCACTTGAGGGGTCGCAACAGAATAGGAGATTTTGACTCAAATAGATTTTATAGATGGATCGGGGGACCTTTTCGTTTTAACGCGTTCTCCTGCATCTACTTTAGCAGGTTTTCCGTTTTTATCACCTATGGTTAAGAAAATAGAGGACTTGGAAGTTGAACCAAATAACGAAGGATCAACCTTGTTACCTCTAGAATAAGCTTGACCGGAGGGCTGATCAATATGGGGGAACCGTTCTCGGATGCCCAATCGTCGCGAAAAGTTGATCTCCAGATGTCCGTAGTGTGGGATACCCTCTTCCACCGGATGTTCCACGAGCAGAGCTTGGTTTGAGATATTGAAGCACCTCCAAAGCTTATACCGATCAAGATTGATAAACTCTTCAGGCATGAAAGAGCAAGAAAAAATTTGGGGTAGAAAGTTTCTCTGTTTAGAACAGAAATTAAAAAGCGTAGACTTATAACCAGAAGGTGAAGTGAGTATTTATAGTGAAAACCATGAATACTAGGGGGTAGAAGAAGAAATATTAAAAAATAGTTTGACACGTTTCCCCTCTCACGAACCGCTTCAAACAACGTGTTGGTAAGCCATGGTAGGGATGCGACATGTGGTGAAAGGTGACTTTATCATCTAAAATATCTCTGACACTATCACGGCTAGGCAGAGACACGCGAGCTCAAAATAAATGATGAATTAGGTGAGGTCATGAGGAACATGAACTGAAGGGTATCACCAAAACAATTTCTTCATGAGGCAGAAACAACAAAGCCATCTGATCCGGGGACCAGTTATACAAAAGTACGAGTGTCACAAAATCTGAAGGGGTTCGAAAGGAAGGAATAACTGCAGTCCTCACTCAGATATCTTCATGATGACTGGGGGGCTACTGATAAGTGAACGAAAATATAGATAATAACAAGGTTAATTACGTAAAATATTAGGGCTAATTTTGCGTATTTAATGATTAAAGACCAAAGTAAAGTAAACATAAGAAATAGAGGAGTTTGGTGATATGCCCCAAAAACTTATCTGTAAATAGTAGAGGAGTGGGGTGAGAAATCCACCTTAACGATGGTAATTATTTAATTTTATTATCCACCTCATGTACTATATAAAAGACATTCACTTTTGAGGAAAAAGGCCAATGATTAGTCAATTATTGCTACATTTATTATTTTTGTCTTTTTCTCTCTATACAAAATACTGATTTCATTATTACAGTCACTTCATACAAACATTTCTTAGACAGACCCTCGCCTACAAACATTTCCGCTTCTGAACTTACCTAAGAATTTACTAAGTTCATCAGAGTCTAAGTCTAAAAGTATAAGTACGAAGATACTTTATAGCATCATTTAAACATATTAGACTACATTTGCTAAAAGATTATTTAAAGTACTTGTAAATTTTCACTATCAAAAGTTATATTTATAGGTTTTTAATGTTAAACTTTTTAGATTTCTTTTAAATTTGTTAAACTTAAATATGGTGAGGATTAATATTATAGTCTTAACATTGGAAGCTATTATGGATTAAGAGGATGGTGAAATTTATAATATCATCATGTACAAGTTTATTACGCGATCAAGTTTTAGAGTTGATTTTTGCAAGTTTTAGAGTTGATTTTTGAATCTCACAAGGTCGTCCTTATTAACTATACAATTCTTCTCATCACAACTCAGTTATGATGAGACTTCCTTATATGTTATTAACATAAAATATGACCAATAAGATGATTTATTTCTCACTTTGACCAATAATAAGGTCTCAATTATGAATATTTATATAAATGAGAAAAAAAGTATGAAATATAATTTAGGTACGCGAGGTTTCAGATCTTAAGAAATTCAGGTAAAATTTAGTATAAATGTTAATTTTTTTATGAGAAAACATATGACACATTCAGAAAGGTCACGAGAGGTTTGAGATACGGTTCATCCAAGAATGCTGCTTTCACATCTTTGGTCTGGGTCTTTTTATTGAATTTATTTTCAAGTTTTAGAGATATATAATGGATTGATACAAGTATAACCATCACAACTTTTGTTTTTATAGAAGATATATTAAACCGTCAATAATTAAGTAGTGGTAAAACATCCTTAAAATCAATGATAATTTATACATAGCTAAATGATCTACAAATTTAATAATTTGTATAAAGTATACATTAATATTTTTTAATAACGTCCTACATATTAATGTATCATACATTAATACAAAGTTAAAATATGGGATAAAATAAGTATATTTTTATAAAACATGTAGACAATATCTTTAACGACGAGATTTACAAGCTGCTTGCTCAAGGTTCTATATTACCTTACGATTATTCTTACTATTTATACACGTGTCAAATATATCTAAGAGAAACATGTCAATGAAAAGGAATTAGGTGCATATAGAGTGATAGACGTCTTAGAACAATTTCAGATATATATATTTGTGGATCATTTTTACTAAAAAATGTTCAAAATAACTTAATATTTTTGTAAATAACTATTTACACTTAATATACATATCACACTGTAAATTGGAAGACATTGAATATTTCAAATATTTTAAGGCCAAAGTAAAGCAGTACTTTGGTAAAATAATTAAATGTATCATTTCCAACCCTTGTGGTTGTCACTATGAGAGGTATTATGGTTCATCGAACAATTTCATGATGTGTTTTGTTCAGTTAAATATGAAAAGAACCGGTTTTCAAATAACACATCGACAAATAGTTAGTAGAAAGTACATCAATTTTAAACGAGACAAAAGTTTTGTTGAATTGTACATTTCAGAATGTCCAGTGGAAAAAAAATCTAATGGGCCTAGCAACGGAAAACCGTAATGTAATATATTTATGATATTAATATTAAAGGGGAATATTTGATGAATAACCTTGGTTTTAAGGGAATAATCATAAATAATTTGTTCAGTTTCAAATAACGGGGATCTGTTTTTTCATGATCGATCACCCTCAGATTGTGTGGATCATCATTTCTTTATAAACAACCATTTATTAGTTGTTCATGATAAACAAAATCAAAATTCTCAATAAAGTTTCAAAACAAAAGTTATATCTTCTTTTATAAAGATCCAAAATAATAAAATATGAAGTTATATGTATTTAGATTATACAAAGTATTTATATAACGTCACATTGTTATATAAGATTCTTCTGATGTAAGAGAAAATTCTATAACGTCACATAGAATTCATACGTGTATGATTATAACAATAGTGAAAATTAATGCAAGAGAAGTCAAGTTTAAGTTTTTATTTTATTTTATTAAAGAAACTAGATTGTTACAAATTTATTTTTAAAACAATATTTGAATTGAAATATAACATTTTAAGATACATAAAATGTCTTAAATCAAATAGGTTTTATTCAAATATAAAAATGATTGACTTTTAATCAAATATTTATTTAATCAAGCAAATTACTCTTTCATGATAATCATAGTAAATATTTAAGACTTCAAAATTAAGATTATTTAAATGAATACTAAGATCATATCTTGGTATAACTACAATCTAAAGACCATATATGTTGCGTATGATAAATTTTAAATATTAATAACCTCTATAAATAATTAAAGTGTTCTTTATTATCATATATAAATTTCATATAACAAGTAAAAAATACATTAAGGATATTACATATAATCTCATCTAGTTTTGAGATGAGCTTAAAATAATATTAGAAATATATTTAGTTAAATAGAGTAGATTCAGATTTAGTGTTGTGTGACAGTGAAATATTCTTTGTCATAATTAAAAAAAACCTCTTGCATGCCACAAAAAAGTTTTTGTTGAAACAAAGCAATGTGAAATATCATATTGAAACGTCTTACATGTCAAGAATTTAATTCATCAGCATCTCTCTTTATTTTTAATATGTTGAGTCCCGTTTATTTTTATTTATGGTTCCGCCACTGCGGTGGAATCCCATTAAAACTGGATATGAAATCTTACTAAAATTAGTTTAAAGTATGCGAGAAATCAAAAACTAATTTTATTAAAATTTGCAAGTTTATGGACTAAACTTATAGAAATTTGTAAATCTATTTTTTTGTAGAGCACCTTTTAAAATCAATGGACCATATACATCGAAACTTAAACTTGATAGTTGAAGACAATTTCGATTTTAAGCCGTACAAAAGTATAGTTTATCTGGTGTTTTTTTAAAACGTCTAGGAGTTATAATCTCTAAAAAACACTGAAATATTAGACTTTAATATATTTAAACTCTTACATCTGATTTAAAAATAAATGAAAGAGTTATATATATTCTACGAATAATAAATTATATAGCGAAGTAAATGGAAAAAAAAGTAGTTGTTTTGAAAACATAATTGTGGATGTTTTAGGCAAGTGCATGAAACTTGGCGTCCATTTATAGTTTTAATGTCGGGCCAGTTTATGCATAAAGATTTGCCATAGGATTACAGCACTGCTCTTGTAGTAAATAACCAACCAGAGGCAAACACACCACACCACTTACTCTTAACATGTAACCACTAATACCGTCTACAGTACCTACACTCCTCATGTGACAGTCTATACACCACATTTCTGGGAACCAATTTCTTACTTTTAGCTTAACAATAAAATTCCAGTATCATCGTTCGTAGATACTATGTTCGTATATCTCATACAGTATACTGTTAAATAAGACGTGGCTTTTGTTTTTTCAATTTTGTATTCCTCTTTCATTGAGTGCTGTTAAATTTGATGGTATACAGATGATGAGATGATTAAACCCAAATGATTGGTGGGTCTAGTTGGGGTTTTAGTAATGGCTATGTTTCTCAAGTCTCTTTCTTAGGGTTTGGTGATGGGATTAGTCAATGAAAGAAATATGTTTTGCGTCTTTTCTATGCAAAGCTATGTCGTTCGTTGCTGTCTAATTCAGTGTATTTGACGAAATCTAACCAAAATATATAACTGATGTTGTGTTTTAGATTTCGTGTCTTATTTTAGTTGCTAACTAAAGTTTCTAAACAGACATAAATGGAAAAAGTAAAGTATATATATATATGTTTCAGTTGGATTTCTCAGATCTTATATTGGTTTTCTTAGATTTTTATTTTCTTTTACATTTTTATCATTTTACAAAATAAGTTTTATACAAACAGTTATGTTATATTTTTTACCATAATCTTCTTCTTTTTCAAAAACTTTAAAATTAAAAACTCTAAAAAACTATTTATTTCGTAAGTTTATTCTTTAAATATGACTTTAGCACATGATTAAAGTTCTCGTTTATGTCATGTTGCTAGTATTGCGCAAATTTGACATGTTTTAGTACGTAGGTTTATGTCTCATTTTGATGTCTCATTTTGATATGTCATGCGACACTTTTAGAGTACTATAATTATTAACTTATATTTTAAGTAGATATTTGGATACAGTTTGGTTAATTTTAGTTTTTGCTCAAATTCTATTCGTAAAATTATTTTTGTTTTTTTTGCAAGATGGATATACATCGTAAGAACACGACTAGGGAGCGCTCAGCTAATGTAACACAACTAGAGTGACGAGAGATATTTGTACGACATCATGATATTTCTCGTAGTGTGCGCTATTCAAACCTAAATCGTCGTCGTCATGGTTATAATTGAACATTCGACATCTCACGATAATCATACTCCTTGTCCTACTAGAAACCACTTTGGTGTATGAGAGAGCAATGCTGGTGCATCAGACGTACCTACAAGGCTGACCCAAGATGAGGGGTTTCTTAACTCGATGACCATATTTCTCGCTTGTACCCGAACTATAAGAAGCACAAGACGTTTAACGTCTTCATCGGTGATGTAAGTTCTTCAGAACCTTAAATTTGAATAAGTAATCCATATTTTGTTTATTAATTCATTTTTATACGTTTTTTAAACTCTATTGTTACGTTGTTTTGCTGTGTACGATAATATTCAGAGATGGGTTCTTAGTAGCCATACTCGGGTCAGAGCGAATGTTATGATGATATTATTCGGTCGTCTTACCAATTTCCCCTTACGTTGGTCTATCAACATCCACCTACTTGAGCGTTGGCATTAAAAAACATCATTTTTTTGTTTTTCTAGTGAGATGATAGTGACACCCGACAACGTCTATACGATTATTGGTCATCGTGTAAAAGGTATGCTATTTGATCTTGTTTAGTACATTGGTTTTGATGTTTGAGGTTGTATGCGCCAGTTTTGTGTTCGACCGAACTACCTTAATACAAAGCTTTAAAGTATCGATAATAAAAGTAGTGGATATGTTCGTCTTTCATGGTTGCGAGCGATATTTTTGAGTAGTATGTATAAGAATAATTATATCAAAGATGATAGTGTCAGATATGTGATCGAAGCTTATCTCCAATACATTTCTCCCCGTTTGATATTTGGCAACAAGACTAGGATCATTATTTTCCTTGATTATCTAGAGTTCACGTAATATAACACTGTAATGGATATGAATAACTAGGATAAGATAATATTGGCCCAATTATACCATGAGATTTGAAAAAGTTCGTTCCATAGTATTAGTTATTTTGCGGGTTCTTTGAGATGTTAAAGGCTTGGATATTCGATTATTTTATAGGATGTCAGTTACACTATACAATATATATGGTATCACCTTACCATATATGTATGGATATGTACCCCATAGTGTTCACTTGAACACATATATTCGAAATGATATTTAGCATATTATATTTATAATCTCAGAAACCGATGTAAGTCCTAATTGAAATTTCAAAATATTTACTTTATTTTACTTAATATCCATAAATTAAATTTATATAAATATTTTATGCATATCGTAGGTTAACTTCTTACTCTATGTTTCTTTATGATCTGTTTGAACATTTCGTCAGATTATTTAGATTATTCATATAATACCAAGTCGAGTACGACCTCATCTGCTTAGGGTCAGTAGTGGTGCTGGATTTAGGTTCCTTGGGATGGAATGATATGGAATAATTAACAGTTTCATACTTTTGACTTATTATGGTGGGCAAGATATTATTGGCCTGACGTAGCCTATTTGGGTTAGGAATAACTTACGGTATGTAGTAGACAACCTGAATTTAGTCAGACTATATATATATATATATATATATATATATATATATATATATATATATTGGGGTAAATCGTTTAGCGAGCACAATTATCGAAGTTATGGATATATTGTTTTTATTTTGTTACGACTTTTATAATCTTGTTATTATTGTTTTATGACTTTTATGATCGTGTTCGTATTTTGTAATGATCTTGTTGTGAATGATTCAAATAGTGCCTGGACAGTGTATTGTGTCCGACAGTACAGTTTTGTGTATGTGATATTGATATTGTGTCGTGATAGTGTATTGTGTTCGGCAGTACAAATAAGTGTTGTGAAAGTATCATTGGTAGTCTTGTGGTATAAGCCCATTAGGCCCATTATCTAGTATGTTCTATTTATTCCCTGTAAATAGACTACCAAGACCACACAAAAACACAATCTGAAATTTGTAACCCTTTTCTATCATAGTGAAATACTTTTCTATGACGGCGCCCATGCATGTAGATAATTACCGAACCACGTCAAACCCTGTGTTCTTTTCAGTCCGTCCTTTATTTGTGCTCTGTGCTTGAGCCATTTGTGATAAATTGTATAGTCATTTATAACAAAATTGGTATCAGAGCCACGTGGTGAAATTAGGGCTTTTGTAATTAGGGTTTCACAATGGCGTATGCAGCAACACGATACATGATTGAAAAATTTGATGGGGGATCCAACTTTGCATTGTGAAAGATTAAACTGAAATCTCCATTGGTACTGCAAGGGCTGTAGAAGGCTGTGGAGAATAAGTTACCAGAAGAGATGAAAGAAGAGGAGAAGCAAGATCTTCAAGAAAGGACTTTGTGCTAGATTTTAATGAGTGTGAAAGACATTGTGCTTTTCGAGATTACTGGTGAGAAGACTGTTGCCTGCGCATGGAAGAAGCTAGGAGATCTTTATTCAGAGAAATCAGTAGTAAACTGATTATACTTGAAGAAACCTTTGTACGATTTCAGATTGAAAGAATGTATGTCCATAACTGAGCACTTAGATAATTTTAAATCAATTATAACAGACTTGGAGAACATAGATATCAACATTGAGGATGAGGATCAAGATTTGTTTGTATTGAGATCGTTACCAACTTCTTATGAAAACTTTGTAGATAACATAATGAATGGTAATGATAAGTTATCGCTAGTAAATGTCAAAAGGGAACTAAAATCAAAGGAGTTGAGACAGTTGGAGCCAGACAATCAAGGTGAAGGGGAAGGTCTTATGACTAGGGGAAGATCTAGAAGCAAAACGAGTTCTTAAAGAAGAAATAATTGGAGGTATAAACCAAAGGTAAAGAACTCAAACTGTTATGAATGCGGTGAACAAGGTCATTATAGGAGAGATTGTCCAAAAGTGAATGGTAAGAAGGGAAATAAAAAGGAAAATGCAGCAAACATTGTTGAAGGTGTGAAAGATTTCGAAGATAGTGAAAACAATGGTAGAGGAGATATATTGTCTGTGAGTTTAGACTGTGGGCAAACATCTTGGGTACTCGATACTGACGCTACATATCACATGCGTTAGTTCAGCCAGTGGTTCAATACTTATAAGCCAATGCAAAGAACTGTCTATTTAGGGAACAATCATTCGTTGTATGTTGGTAGTATTGGTAACTTCAGAATCAGAATGTTTGACGGGGTTGTTAGAATCTTGGCGTGTTGGCATGTTCATGGGTTAAAGGGAAGCTTGATTTCTCTTGGGACACTAGACTCTCGGGGTTACAAGTACCATGCAGAAGACGGTGTAATCAAAGTGACAAAAGGCTCAATGGTGTCCATGAAAGGCAGTTTGCAGAAGGCTCTTTACATTTTCCAAATGAGTGTTGTTATGGGCGATGCTGGAGTAGCATCATCATAGAGTAATAACCAAGGTAGGCAGGATCAGAATCAGTTGTGGCATTGGCGTCTTGGTCACATGAGTGACAGAGGATTAGTTGTTTTGGGAAAAATATATTTTTTGAAAGGCTATAAAGTAAATCGTTAGGATTTTGTGATCACTGTGTGTTTGGTAAACAAACTAGAGTCAAATTCAGAAAATCGGCTATAAGAAAGACTAAAGGGATAGTGGACTACATTCACTCGGATCTTTGAGGTCCAAACAGAATTTCATCGAAGAGTAGAGCCATATACTACATGAGTTTGATTGATGGTTATTCAAGGATAATGTGGGTTTACTTTCTGAAAACGAAAGATGAGGCATATTCAACCTTTTTCAAATGGAAGATAATAATTAAGAAGCAAACAGGAAGAAAAATCAAACGTCTTAGGACATATAATGGGTTAGAATATTGCAGTCGTGAGTTCAACGAGTTCTGCGAAGTTGAGAGAATAGTGCACTATCGCACTTGTTCTAGAACACCACAACAGAATGGGGTCATAAAAAGAATGACCAGAACGCTTTCTGACAACGCACGAAGCATACTCTCACATTCTGACATGTGAAATAATTTTTGGGCTGAAGCTATCAATACAATGTGTTACTAGATGACTCGTTCTCCATCGACAACTATTGATTGTAAAACTCCTTTTGAGATTTGGTATGGATCGTTGGCTGATTACGAACATTTGAGGGTGTTCGGTTGTCCTGCGTATTCTCATGTGAGAGATGGTAAGCTTGAGCCGAGGACAAATAGGTGCTTATTTTTAGGATATGCTACTAGAGTGAAGGGATATATGTTATGGTGTACCTCTCCAAAGTCTCCAGGTTTTCTCATCAGTAGGTACGTTACTTTTAACGAATTTGCTTCGATAGACACTCAGAAGGAAGTAGGAGAGATGGTCGAATCAGGATTGATTGTGAGTAAATAGGTGGAGCTTGAAGTAGAAACAGTTCCTGGTACGTCCAATAATTTGAGTAGTTCTGAGGTGGATCCAGAATCAAGAGGTGAAGCGTCAACACTGGATGATAGTGACGATGATGCGCCCGAACCAGAATAACATCCTTATAGCATAGCATTGAGCATAGAAAGAAGAGATATTAAACTTCCAAAAAGATATGTGAATCTAGTTGGATAAGATCTATTAGTTGGAAAATCATAAGGTGAAGCGTCAGCATCGGATGATAGTGACGATGATGCGCCTGAACCAGAACAACATCCTTATAGCATAGCATTGGGCAGAGAAATAATAGATATTAGACTTCCAAAAAGGTGTGTGAATCTAGTTGCATATCTTCTATCAGTTGCAGAAGAATTTGGGATGCGGGAACCTAGTAGCTACAAAGAAGCTATAGCGATTTTAGAGGCAAATCGATGGACTGGTGATACGGGGGAAAAGATTAATCTCTTTATAAGAATCAAATATGGAAGCTTGTTAACTTGCCTAAATGGTAAAAGGTGGTAGGAAGTAAATGGGTGTTCAAGAAAAAGGAAGGTAATCCAAAGGTTGAGGCATCTCGATTCAAGGCAAGACTGGTGGTTAAGGGTTTTACTCAAAGGTAATGAATCGACTTCAATAAAGTGTTTTCTCCAGTGGTGAAGCATAGTTCGATTCGAGTTTTGTTAGCTATGGTAGTTTTTCAAGATTTATATCTTGCGAAGTTGGATGTGAAAACTGCGTTTCTACATGGTGAATTGGAGGAGCGAATCTGAATGAGACAACCAGATGGATTTATCGAACCTAATATGGAGGGAAAGGTTTACCTGCTGAAAAAGTCACTATATGGTTTGAAACAGTCACCTAGGGAATGGTAAAAATGTTTTGATACATTCATGGTGTCAAAAGGGTTCACGAGGAGTCCATATGATAGTTACGTGTATCATCAAAAGATGTCAGATGATTCTTATGTTTACTTGTTGTTGTATGTGGATCATGTGCTTATGTTTACTTGTAAGTATGTCACATATTGTGCAGATAAAGAAGTAGCTTAGTGCCGAGTTTGAGATGAAGGATCTGGGTAGAGTAAAGAAGATTCTTGGTATGAAGATTATCAAGAACAAAATTGTAGGATCATTATATTTGTCTCAACGAACCTATATTGAGAAAGTACTACAACGATTCAACATGTTTGATGCTAAGGAAGTTAGCATCCCATTTGCTACTCATTGCAAGTTGTCTGCAGCAGGAGCGGCCAAGGATGATGTCGAGTTGAAACGAATGTCGAAGTTTTCATAATCAAGTACAGTTGGTAGTATCATGTATGATATGGTATGCACATGTCCTGATATTTCACATGCGGTTATTGTAGTTAGCAGGTACATGGGATGTCCAGGGAAAGAAAACTGGCAGGCAGTGAAATGGATACTTCGGTATCTTGAGAATACTCTGAATCTTGATTTAACTTTTAACAAGACCGATATTGGTGGATTGCTGAATGATGTTGCAGGATCTATGATTGGTTTTGTTGATTTCGATTTTACAGGTGATATGGATAAAATAAGACCTCCGACAAGATATGTATTTACTATAGTTGGGAGCGTGATCAGTTGGAAAGCACAGTTGAAAGCTACTGTAGCTTTGTCTACAATGGATGCACAGTATATGACGGTAACAAAAGCAGTTAAAGAGGCAATATGATTACAAGGTTTGGTGGCAAATTTGGGCTTGGATATGACTACTATAAAAGTGTTTTGTGACAATCAAAACGCCATACACCTTACAGGAAACCAGATGTACCATAAGAATACAAAGCATATAGATTTCAGGTATCATTTTATTCGTGATATAATATCAATGGGAATTGTTGATGTGAAGAAAATGTCTACACACGATAATGCAGCAAATATAATGACCAAGCCAGTATTAGTTTGAAATTTTAGGGAGTACCTAAATGGGATTGGTGTTCGCAGTATATAGTGAATGCCTTAGGGCATTTGGTGAGTCATAAGAAGAGAAATATATTTGTAGATAGTGAAGAAAAGATATTCACCTCAAGGGAAAGATTTGTTCTCAATGAGTCAAATAGTATCTTGACAGTGTACTGTGTCCGGTAGTACTATTTTGTGTATGTGATAGTGATATTGTGCCTTGATAGTGTACTGTGTTCGGTTGTACAAATAAATGTTGTGACAGTATCATTGTTAGTCTTATGGTATGAGCCAATTAGGCCCATTATCTAGTAAGTTCTATATATTCCCTATAAATAGAGTATTATGACTACACAAAAACACAATCTGAAATCTGTAACCCTTTTTTATCATAATGAAGCACTTTTTTCTGGCACCGCCCATGCACATAGACAATTATTGAACCACGTTAAATCCTGTATTCTTTTCAGTTTGTCTTTTATTTGTGTAGTGCTTAAGCCATTTGTGATAAATTGAATAGTGATTTATAACAAACCTTTATGATCTCTTTATTATTGTGTTTGCATCTTACCTATCCCTATTAAAAATCATGTTATATCTACCTACTTAGCTATTTTATGAATAAAATGGACATAAACATCAACAATTGACACACTGCCTGAAATACTAAATTTATACATTTTTCACACTTAACGCGAGAAATTTGTGATGTTAGTCGCATAACTTGTAAGATACGTAGCTCTCTAGAAATATTTTAGATGTAAGTTATGCATCGTGCTCAGATCGATTTCTCATATATTTGATGTGTCGTGCGAATAAATCCTTGTTTTGTTTTTAGAAACATAATCATTTGCCTATGTTCGCGATAACATTAAACATAATATGGCAAGACATCTAAGTAAATACATAATTTAAAAAACATAAAATGAATAATAAAAGTACGATATATAAACAATAAAATACTTTTGTGACAATTAACCAATAAAAATGTTTATTTTTTGGAAATTAGCTTCAAAATCTACTTGGTCATCAAGACGACCCTCATCTCTTCCAGCATATATATTTTAAAGAAATCGGTAATATGTAAATCAAACAACATGCACACCTCTTGTGTTATATTGTACCAGAGGTCGAATATCTGAAAAAATTTAGAATCAATTTCAAATATTTGAACTTGGTAGATACTTTTTACGACCTCATGTAGATGTCATCAAACACGCACAACATGTATGATTCATACCATACATGTACTCATACTTATTCAATACAATTTTGTAAAAAATTGAAGTAGTTTCACATGACCTTGTTATCTTCACAAAGGCAATGATTTTTTAAAAAGTGGTTATCTTCTTGCGTAGTCTATTTCATATCTAAGATATTATAATTTTGATTGTTATGATAGACTAATGAATAATGAGTTAGGCCAAACGAATGAATGTCTTATTTATACCAATATCAATTAAGGATAACGTGATCCAACAAGAATAC
This sequence comes from Limnanthes douglasii subsp. nivea, assembly GCA_036936605.1. Taxonomy (NCBI): domain Eukaryota; kingdom Viridiplantae; phylum Streptophyta; class Magnoliopsida; order Brassicales; family Limnanthaceae; genus Limnanthes; species Limnanthes douglasii. The sequence goes on along the minus strand of JAUPFV010000005.1, from coordinate 209,133,892 downwards.
TTAAAATCTGATATGTGTCATATATGGATATCATAACAAAAGAGGATGAATGAATTATCAACACGCGTATTCATCTCATTTACGAGGTATTTTCTTATCTCCACATGTGATAAGCATGGTTGAATATTACTGTATCACTTATCATAATATGATATGTTACTATATCTCTCACCATAAAAATGTATGTTACTTGTTCGAGCAAACCAAACATATTTAATGCACGATCAAAACAAAGCACAAACATGACATGATTAAATTCGGAAGAAAAAATAAAAATCAAACATTACATAATTAAGTTTAAGAGTTTAATAACACAATAAGACAACACATAAAATGAATTTGAGAAGAAATATTCGAAATAGAACGTAACATAATCATACATCTTTGATCAAATTGGTCGGTATTTATTCTTCGTTATGCACCGATGTGAAGACCATATTTATTTGGGTAAATTTTTTTAATCTCATGAATTGCAGAATTTCCTAAAAAGTTTATTTTTTGGTAGAAAAAAATCCATACAGGGTATAATTCTGGCAATGTTTCATCTGGATACAAAATAATTTTAGAATTAAAGATATATTACAAATTAATATTTTGTAAAATAAATAATGTTATTGATTTACTTACGTGATCGAAATATAAAATTATGTGCATAAGAAATTCCAACCTCTTTTACAAGTGTCGAATGTGACATGTAACCACTAAGAATATATATATATATATATATATATATATATATAAGATTGGTGAATAGAATAATGGTATGCAAAACATGAATATCGAATGACTATCACTAAACCTATATTGGATAATGTCATTGTATAATGTTTACTCATATAATTTTTTAACTAAGTTAACGTTTTTTGTAGTCTATTCAAAATATTTGCTAAACCCAAAAACTTCCAACAAAAAATCTCGGTGCTCATTTAATTATGACAATAGATCTTGTCTCATTGATGCCCAATCTCTCTCTTAAACGTATACTGCTTTAGCGATGGTTTGGTAACCACCCCGTCTGCCTGACACAACATTTTTAAAACTAGTAATCAAATCATATAAATATTTAGGATTGAATTCTCTTATGTAATTTCATGTATGATCGTGGTAAATTTATTTAATTTTGATCGAGTAACTTTCTTTTTGTGGGAGCGAGGAATCTAATTAGTTTTGAAGAAGTCATGATACGTATCATAATGGGTGTGCTAGAACTTTGAGTTTCCTCAAATCTTATTTTATCAATCGGTATGTATTATCTTGTTTCTACCTCTAGTAATAACTAGGTTTTTAGGTTCTATGATGCGACTGGTTCTAGTGTAAGGATGCGAATCATTCTATTTATAATATCATCTTGAAAATTACGCCAATAACCGCATATATAAGTATTTATGATGGATACATTTTCTATTAGAGCATCTTCAAACATATTTTTATCTCTAGGAATGATGTTTAATATTTTTTTAAAGTTATCCTATTCGTTTGTAGGAATGGGCTTATATTCTCCATCCATCATAGTTATTTCACATGCACAAGGAAACCCATGTGTTTTTAAACAACACATTTACATGATACCCGAGCTACGCTTATATCTTTAGCCCGTTAATAAATATTTTCTATTATATCTATAAATGTAATTGATATATTACTTTTTATCTCACTAAATGTATAAATTTTATGCATAATTTTCATATAAAACTTTCTTCTCTTAAATGGTTTAAAATTATTTGAATGTAAAAAATCAAGCATGTGAACTTTGGTCCAAACAAATTTAAACTTTAGTTGACTAGAAAGGATATAGCATTTTAGGGTCACATATGGGCTCTCGTCTTTATAGACATATAAATGAAATATTTTAATTATAACATTGAATTTTGAATAAAAATTGTAAGTTTGAAAATGAACTCTCAGTTCTTGGTTGTTTAAAATATTGTCTAAATGTTGAATCTCGTTCGTGAAGTGATGAATAAATGTTTCACCGTATTGTGTTTTTTTTGTGAATTCATAACATAATCTACAACATTTGGATAAAAGGAGAATACTTCATTCAGTTTTGCTAGTTCTATGTTATACTATTCCTCAATGTTTGTTTCAACAAAGGTGTTATAAAATTTCATATACTCATCCATATTGTCCTTTTTGGCCATCAATGTTTCCATTTTTACGACTATTTTTGTTTATATGTTTAGTAAGTGGATTGTATCTAATTCTCTAGTAGCTCGCATCAACGCTAACTGACGATATATCATAATAATACTCGGAAAGCATAAATAGTATCTAACATCATATGTATGTAGAACAATTAAAACCTACATTTAGTTAGCCCGCTTCTCTGAACTATAAATATGAAACTAATGCCAAATGTATGTCTTGTTGAAGTTACACCAACAATTTTCAGCAATAGAATTTTCTTCGTCTTATAAGTATTATCAATGATAAGCATTTGTGAGAATGTACGTAACAACTCAATACTTGTAAAATACGCAAAAGAAATGGTGATCATGCTCGTTGCATTGGTTGTCCTATGTCACAAGAAGTAATTTTGTTCCTTCATTTTTGTTAACAAGTACTATATTTTCGTTTGGTAGATTTTTTCAACTAAACAATATTTTTGAAGAATATTGTAGATGGTGCATATTTTAGATAAATTATTAAGGTTATGGTTCTTCAAAGCCATATATATATTGATGAGTCCGAATTATGCATGCTTCCTGGACAGAGACAGATCGGTCCAAGGCCTCCGGACCGGACAGATCACTTCGAAAATTTAGCCCATAGGACTGTTCGAACTATGACAAAAGTACTAAAAAACCTAAACACTACTTGACTAAGCTACTTGCTCTCCTACTTAGAGCTCATGGGTCTTTGAACATGACCCGGGTCCATTAAACATGACCCGAAAGCCCATAAGGGCCCAAACAAAAGGGTATAAATACCCAACCACCTGCATTAAGTGTGGGTAATGAGAATTAACTGCAACCAACCAGCTTAATTATCTCTCTACTCTCTACTCTAAACATTAAATATCCCCATACCACTATAAAATACCAAGCAAATTACGAATCCTACCCTCAGGCGATAATTATCCGCACCAAATTGGTGACCACAGTGGGAGAAGAGGGTGCCTGAATCAAGCATTCAAAACCAGCAAAGAAAGTCAGTCCGAATGAATCCGGACAATCCAGAGGTACCACCAGCTCTGCTCGAAGTGGTGAGAGAGAACGATGAGTACACTATCGAAGAGCGCGATAGGCTAAAGGGTGAAATAGAAGCTTTGAGGGCAGAAAAGGCTAATATGGGCATGAAAGAAAAGTCCAAAGCATCAGTTGCTCATCACACCGACAACCCCAGAGAGCATGAATCTTCAAAGACTCATGTGAGCACCAAAAAGACTCATGCCAGCTCCAAAAAGTCTCACCAGTCTAAGCCAGTGGAGAGTTCTGACTCAAGCTCGGAATCTTCTGATAGCTCTTCGGACAATGAAGGAGTTGAAAAATCTTTATCCTCTAGCAGCGATGAGGGTCGAACTAGAAAGAAGCAAAAGCAGATAAAAAAATATTCAAGAAAAAGGGATAGACATGGAAAGATGAAGAAGAATATTGGTAAAGGGTCATCTCACAGCCGGAGGCATGTGGACCGGATGTTGATGGATCCTTTCGCTTTTCACGATGAACCAGGTATCTTTGAAACTCCCAATGAGGATACTATGTTCAGTCGTGGAAGAAATTGGAGGCAATCTCCATTATCTTCTAAAATTCTGTCCGGAAACCTCCCTAAGAGGTTTGACAGCACCAAAATAGAAAAGTACGATGGCAGTACAGATCCATACAACCATTTGGAACAATTTAAAAACTTCATGATGAACTTTGACGACGATGATAAACTACTTTGTAGGGAATTCTCCCAATCCTTTACGGGGAGTGCTCTAAAATGGTATAACAGCCTGCCTCAGGGTTGTATTATGGATTTTGATAATTTTTGGGTAGCCTTTCGAAGGCAGTTTGTAGGGAGTAAAGAGCTAAAGGGCAATGGAGACACAATAATACATTGTGCCCAGGAACTAAATGAGTCCTTAAAAGAATATATATAAGCCATTTTGTGAATACCAAGAATGGGCTGGCTGATTGCTTCGAACAGGTAGCAATAGCATCCCTAAGACAGGGCTTGAACCCTGGTAATTTGGCTGACTCAGTGACCAGAAAGAAGGCCATGACATGGGGAGGGCTGCTGAATCAGGTTGGAAAGCAAATTAATGTCGATGAAACGAAGAAAACTAGGGTACATAGGCAGGTGAGATCTACCCCGGTGACACCAAATCCCAATCAGAATCAGTCCGGTAACAAAGCAAGAGAGACCGGACAGGGGCATGGTAGGGCAAAAGCTCAGTCTCAGCCAGCTGCTCCTGCTCAGAGTCAGCAATTTAGAAACAAGAGAGGGCCATGGGTCCAACCGGAGTGGTTCGCAGAATTGAAGGAAAGTGTGGCTACCATTTTTGATAAAACAAAGGAAATGGTGAACTATAGAAGGCCAGCCACACTACAGTCTCCCAAAGAACATCGCAATAACTCTTTCTGCAAATATCACAATGATATTGGCCATACCACTGATGATTGCATAACATTGAAACAAGAAGTTCAGAACTTGATTGAGAGGGGAAAGCTGGGGGATTATGTGAAAAGAAGAGGAGGTAATAGGCCTGACAACACTCACCGGGTTGGTCCAAGTAATGCTGCTCCGGAGGGAGCCATGGTTATAATTGAGAGGTTTGATGTGGAATCTGAGTACTTGGATCCCGATCCAACTCGAAACAGAGTGGGTACAATTGAGGAATGTTCTATGTCGGTCTCCGGACTCATTAAGTTCTTTGAGTCACTTACAATTTTCGGAGGGGATACAATGACAACTCCTACTGCTTCTTCGAGGAAGAGGCACGTGCATACTTTAGCCACCCAGCTAGAAGGAGGCATGACTTCCTATCAGTCACAAAATTCATTCCCCTTCATTGTTTTTGATGAAGATGATTTAAGAGATATTGCTGGCCCTCATGAGGATGTTGTTGTCATAGGAGCATCTATTGGGGGCAATGACATAAGACGAATTCTGGTGGATACCGGAAGCTCAGCCAATATCCGTTTCTTAATCACATACAAGAGAATGAAAAATCCAGCTGTGATTCAAAGTTCGGACAGATCAATTGTGGGCTTTACTGACAGCTCAGCAGATGTGATCGGAGAGTTCGAAGAAGAAGTTCTATTGGGCAAGGGCCCTTTCAAGAAAATGGTCAGGATACTTTTTATCATGGTGGATTGTCCCACTTGCTATAATGCTATTCTAGGGAGGTCTTGGCTCTCTAGGATGCATGCAGTGGCTTCAACAGTCCATCAGTGTTTGAAATATGTTGTTCAGGGACAGGTTGGAGTCGTCCGGAGCAGTCAAAAGATTCCAAGAGAATGTTATGCTACTGCTTTGGCTCCCCGGACACTGCGGGCAGTTCGCATCAACGAGCAATAGCAGTTTGAGGGGCTTTCTAGGGGTGAGGGTGAAATTGATGACCCCAGAGAGACCCATGGAGTGTTGATATCGGTCGAAGAGGTAGAGACACACTGTTTGGAAGAAGGAAAAAATGTCAAGATAGGGTCTAAGATGCCACCCTTTTTGAAAGATGAAATGTTAAAGTTTTTGAAAAACCATCAGCACGTTTTTGCTTGGTGCAATGCTGATGTTACTGGGGTTCCAGCAGAAGTAATATCACATCACCTATCCGTCCAGAGAGACGTAGCACCAGTGGTTCAAAAGAGAAGAGTTTTTTCTAAAGAGAAGGCTGATGTTATTGTGCAAGAGGTTGACAGGCTCACAAAGATGGGGCACATCAAGGAGTCTCAGTATCCTTTGTGGACTGCCAATCCGGTTCTGGTAAAAAAGAAAAATGGCAAGTGGCGCATGTGCATTGACTTCACAGATCTCAATAGAGCTTGCCCAAAAGATTTGTATCCGGTCCCCCGGATTGATCAGTTAGTAGACTCCACCTCTGGGAACAAGCTGCTTTCCTTTATGGATGCCTTCTCCGGATACAATCAGATTCAAGTAGATCCGAAGGATCAAGAGCATACCACATTTGTCACTGACAGAGGTCTTCATTGCTATAAGGTAATGCCGTTTGGGTTGAAAAATGCTGGGGCTACTTATCAGAGATTAGTAAACAAGGCTTTTGCTGATCAGATTGGAAGAAATATGGAAGTATACATTGATGACATGATGGTAAAGAGTGTGGACGAGCAATTGCACTTGTCTGATCTCCAAGAAACTTTTGCCAACTTGGTAAAAGTGAATTTAAAGTTAAACCCAGAAAAATGTGTGTTCGGAGTGCAGTCCGGAAAGTTTCTAGGCTATATTATAAGTGAGCATGGGATACAGCCCAATCCGGACCAGCTCAATGCTCTATTCCAGATGGAGCCACCTAGAAATATTAAAGAAGTACAGCGGTTAACGGGGAGATTAGCTGCCTTAAACAGATTTATCTCAAGGTCTTCGGACAGGTGTGCCCCCTTCTTTCAAACCTTGAAGGGTGCAAAGGGATTCAATTGGACCCCACAGTGTGATGAGGCTTTCAATGAGATCAAGAAGCACCTGTCCTCCCCCAAAACTTTGTTTAAACCAGTTGATGGGGAGACACTCTTCGTATATTTGGCCGTTTCAAGTTGTGCCATCAGTGCTGTATTGGTAAGGGAGGTCGATGGTCATCCCCATCCAGTGTACTACATCAGCAAAAGTTTGATTGATGCAGAAAGGCGTAACTTGAAACTCGAAAAATTAGCATTAGCCCTGGTGATAGCTGCTAGGAAGATGATGCCTTATTTCCAGGCTCATCCCATCATCGTCCGGACTTCTTTTCCCTAAAAGAATGTCCTCCAAAAGGCAGACATTTCAAGCAGGATGACTAAGTGGTCAGTAGAGTTGGGGGACTTTGACATAGACTTTGCTCCTCGAACAGCAGTCAAGGCCCAAGCTGTGGCTGACTTTTTGGTTGAATTTCACTCCGACAGGAATTCGGAGCAGACTACTGACATGAAAGATAAAAAGGTATGGGTCGTCCGAACAGATGGTGGATCTAGCACTATGGGATGTGGTGCAGGGGTGTGTTTGACTTCTCCATATGGTGACAAAATGTACCAAGCTATTTGTTTTGCTTTCAGGGCATCCAATAATGAGTCTGAATACGAAGCAGCTATAGCTGGATTAAAATTGGCTTACATTTGTGGGGCTAAGAGGGTCAGGCTACTAAGTGACTCCCAGGTTCTTATCCACCATGCTCAAGGGCAATCTGAGGCTAGAAAGGAGCAGCTTGTGAAATATTTACTCCTCCTCAAAAATGAAGCACTCAAGTTTAAAAGTGTTATTTATGAGCACATACCCCGGACATAAAATGAGCTAGCAGACTCATTAGCAACCATAGCATATACGGAATCATATCCATGGATCCATGTGCTGGAAAGCCCCTCCATTCAACTTAGTATGGGTAAAGAAGAGGAAATTTTTGAAGTGCAAGTGAAACAACCTCAAGACTGGAGGTTTCCTCTCCTGCAATATCTCTCCGATGGTATCGTGCCTCCGGATAAATCACTAGCCAGAACATTGAAACACAAGGCTCGTGGTTTCATCATATTGAGAGACGTGTTGTACAAAAAATCTTACAGTAAACCTCTCATGCGCTGTTTGGGGGATGAAGAGTCTCAAGTAGTCCTCTCCGAATTGCATGATGGTGAGGGATCAGCCCATTGTGGATTCAGGGCTTTAACAAGAAGATTTTTACTGTCCGGTTACTATTGGCCATCTATCATAAAAGATGCTAAGGAATTGGTAAGAAGGTGTGACCCATGCCAGAGGTACAGCAATGAAATTCATATCCAAGCCATTCCTTTAGAGTCAATTTCTGAGCCTATTCCTTTTGCTCGATGGGGGTTGGATTTAGTAGGGCCTCTCCCTGTGGCGTCCGGAGGACGCAAAACTATAATTGTTGCCATAGACTACTTTTCAAAGTGGATTGAAGCAACCCCTCTAGCAGGGACAACATCAAAAGCTGTTATAAAATTCATTCTATCCAACATCTGTTGCAGATTTGGTGTCCCACAAACGATAACGACAGGCAATGGGCCACAGTTCGACAATAGGGAAATGGAGAGCTTCTGTGCCTCAAGGGGTATACAACATTGTTTCTCTTCACCTTTCCACCCACAAGAAAATGGGCAAGTTGAAGTGGCTAATAGAACTATACTGTCCGGTTTAAAGAAAAATTTAGAAGGGGCTGCTGGGAAGTGGCCTAGTTATTTACAAGAGGTCTTGTGGGCCTACCGAACAACACCTGGGGCTGCAACACAGGAGTCACCTTTTGCTTTGGTCTATGGGATGGATGCAGTAGCTCTCATAGAAACAACTCTCCCATCATTTCGTGTTCACAACTACTTCGAACACGCTAACGAGGTGGCAATCAGGGGTCAACTTGATTTGGTAGAAGAAAGACGAGTTAAATTTCACCTTAGAGTTGCACACTATCAGGGTTTGATGAGAAGCAGGTTTGCTTCCAAAGTTAAAAGAAGAGATTTCCAACCAGGGGACAAGGTATTAAGGAAAGTCTTCTTACACACTAAAGAAAAGTTGTTCGGCAAATTGGCTCCGACTTGGGAAGGACCTTATATGGTTGTTGAAAGGCTTAAACCTGGAACATATTGGCTAGAAGACAAGGATGAAAGAGTTTTGACTCATCCTTGGCATATCCAGCATCTCCGGATGTACTTGGAATAGCATTTGTGTAAATATTTACTTGTTTAAACGTCCATGTAAATATTTGGGGGCATACTCTTTCCTCCCTGGTGGCACGGGGAGGTTTTTAATGAGGTGTCCGGGCTTGTGAATAAAATTTGATGCCTTCTTAAAACATTTCCCCAAATGTTTTAAGTTGTCCTTTGTCACACTATCCGGATTGAAATAAAAGAATGATGAACACTTAAATATTCGTCATCGGAGAATTTAAACACTCTCACTATGAAATAACTAAGGGCTATTTAAACTCTAGCCGGAGGAGTTAAACATTCTTACTATGAAATAATTAGAGGCTGTTTAAACTCTAGCCATCAAAATTGGAACAGACAATGAAAAAAGATGAGAATTCCACAAAACTATTTACTAAAATAACTTAAAGTGCCTTGGCCTTCCAAGGACTTTTAAATTGTCAAAGTGAAACACAATAAACCTATCCGGTCAGATACCGGACACAATTACAAAAAAGAGTGCCTTGGCCTTCCAAGGACTTTAGTCTGGATAAAAAGTAAAAAAGTAGTTCACAAATTAAGGCTGAGCCTTTGAAGATGGCTCAGCTTCATTTACCTTCTTTTTTCCCTTAGGATCATCTTGATCTTCGTTTGGGCTCTCCCCGGTACGCTCTTCGTCATCGGATGAGGAAGCGCTAGAATAGTCATGCAAGTCTCCATCAGCCATTGTATGATACGGGAGGTCGTCAGACTCAACATGAAGCCATAAATCCCCCAGGTTCCTCTTCGGAAACTTCTCGTGGAAGAGTAGAACCATCTCAGACCTCACCCTGGCGTACATTTCCTCCTGGGTGTCAATCACGTTGTTGGCATAAGCGTCGATGGTCAAGTTGGTGATGATTTGGTCTTTGGCCTTGGATTCTCCCTTTGAGGTGGTAAGGTCTTTCTCCAGACCGGACAACTTCTCCCGGAGCTCTCTGATGGTGTCCTCTAAAGTGGAGACTTTTGTGTTGTTTGCCTCTTGGTTTCTCTTCAACTCCTCCGTTTCTTCCTTTAAAATGGCAGCATTGGAAGGGGCAGTGCGAAGGTCATCGGACAGCCTCTCTTTGTCAGACTTGAGGTCTTTGATGATGTCGGCCTGGTTTCGGACTTGTTTCTCCAACACAAGTACAGGTTGAACGTTGCTTAACAAAGAGTGGGCTATGGCATCCCTTTCACTGGAAACGATAAAGGTCTTACCATTGAAGGTGACCGTGTTTGAGGTGCTCGGAGGAAGGTAAGGCCCGGCAAAGTCGTCTCTGGGAAGATTGATGAAGTACTCACCAAACCCACCAAGACCGGTGATGTCTACTCCGTCAATGTTGATATCTCCCCCCTCGATGTCATCAGTATGGAAGTCTCCCGGTATCTCCTCAGCATGCGTTGGGTCAGTAGGATCAGCTTGGAAAGAAGGCTCCGGAGCCCGGAGAGAAAGCTCGTCACCTTTGGAAGTCTTTTTCTTCTTGGCCTCCCGGTCTGTGATTTTGCTTCCCTGTTTACGATTTCTCTTGGAAGCCCTTGGAGGTTTTGGTGGGTTCACTTCTTGCCTTTCAGTCTCTTGCTCCACCACTTCCAAGAGAGCAGCATCGATTTGGCTCTAGACTGACCCCTCCGGGTCTATTGGAGCATCCTTCTCTACATCAGCAGGATTAGCACCACCCACCACCTTCTTGCCTTTCTTTTTATTCTTCATCTTGCTTGGAGCTTTGGCCCGGCCTGGCAGATAGAGTGTCCCATCTGGTTCATGGGTCCTCTTAAGCACAACATCCGGAGGAGGCTGAGTGGTGAGCTCCTCCCAAATCAAGTCTCTCCGACCTGTGGTGTTCCACAACTGAGACCTTGCCAAGTTGCCACTAGTAAAAGCAGCATGGAACCGATTCCCCTACCTCTCAGCAGCCCAAGCATTGATCTTGGAGCAAGTAACCTGCCCGGCTTTCAGGTAGTCACTGAATTCCTTGGGCAGTTCTGCCAAGGCAAAAGAAAGACAACTTAATTTAAAACTAACTTTAAGACAAAATAAAGAGACAAAAATATGAAGCAGGAGACTTACGGTCACTTCTCCACCTGCTTCTGAGAAGGCTTGGGTTCTCTCCGGACTTGATCTTTTTTCCGTTTTCCCAAGCACCATTAACAAACAGGAACTGGGTCCTCCAATTCCTCTCCGCCTCTAACAGATCGTCTACAGCCTTGAAATCATCCCCCATATTGAAATGGTAAAAGGGGATGTGGTGGTTTCTACAAAGACTTGCCACAGCAGCAAACTCCTCCATTGGCAGAGGGATCCCGGACAGCCTTGAAGCCATGATACAGGATATGAGGGTGTACCAGGCGTTGGGGCTCAGCTGGCTCGGACAGAGTTTTATCAGATGGAAGTATCTGACAATCTCTGGGTCTAATGGGAATCTGAGCCCCCAGTTGAATAGCTCTGTGAACATGACGATTTCGCTTAACTTGCAGTCCATGAGAGTCTCTGGGTGTATGGGAATCCTGATCTTCACATTCTCCAGTATTCCCCACTTCGTACGCATTCTGCCCAGCTCAGCTGTGTGGATGAAGGCGTAGTTGATTTTTTGCAAGGAGAGGAGGTACCTAACGCTGACCTTGTGAAAACAGGGCCCCACTCTTCCTTCAAGGCTCTCCGGCAGCTCCGGATGCCTCAAACACATTTTCTCTTTGCCTTTGTCTTTTTTGGCAACAGCAGCGCTACTGGTCTGACCGGAGGGCTCAGACTCAAATGGAGCCTCTTCGACAGAGTCCTCCATTATCTCCTCCATAATTGTTGAAGGGTTTTCAGTAGCAGTAGTGGGGGGGAGGGTTCAAGTTTGACTCAATTTTGTCTCTGGACTTCTGGGCCTCAGTATTCATTTGGCTTCTGGCCTCCGGTAGAGTTTCTGGAGCATAAGTTTCTCTTTGAAGACTTGGACTGGTGCCCTCCGGACCGGATAGTCTGTCCTTGAGGGCTCTAATAGGCACCTCTGACCCAGTGCTGCTGTCTTTTGCCCCCGACTTTGAGGGAGTGTTCTTAGAGGCTTGCCCCTTGACCAACCGGCCCTTTCTCCGGTCAACTAGCTTCTGAGGGGAGTGCTCCGTATCTGACCCCATTGCTATAAAGGGTGAGGGTTTTTTGAGGCTAGTAACTGTTACTCCTGGCTCGACAGCAGGTTCCGATTCCTGAATTGAGGAACCAGAGATAATGGGAGAAAGGTTAGTTTGGAATAGCTTTCTCGGCTTGATGCCTTTAGAAGAAGAAAGCCTTGATTTGACTCTGTTGCAGAAGTGATTGGTCTATCAACAGGCGAAGTGGGTAACCCTGCCGCAATTCGTCTTTCCCTTTCGACCTTTTGAGCCTTCTCTAATTCAGAAAGGTTGAGCCACCCGCCTTTGATTAGAGCGTTCCTCGCTGTAAACATAAACTATTGAACAAGTTTTTGCTTTAGAGAGAGAAAGCTTTGAGAAATTTTGCAAAGTAAATGTGAAAGAGACGGTAAAACAGTAGAAAGTGAGTTTGAATTTATAGTAAATCTGAAAAAAGGAAGTTGATTCCTAGGAGAATTCGAAAAGATTGGTAATGATTAAAGACGACGCTGATGTCACCACCTTTAATTAAGAGGTTTCTTTTCGAAGAAGGTGGGTTCGAAATTCAAGGTGAAAAAACGGCTAAAGCAACCAACCAGAGAGCGACATGTGTCCCACGAACTCTGGCAAAAGCCGTTTTGAATTTGTGAAGCTTTATCAGTCCGGATAAACCCATAACCCAAATTGACAGACCTGTCCGGATTAAAACTACCCCTGATGTCGGATTATTTTTCAGGTTTTTGGCAATAGTATTTGATCAAACACCTAATAAAGGGGCTCCTGATGAGTCCGAATTCTGCATGCTCCCCGGACAGGGACAGATCGGTCCAAGGCCTCCGGACCGGACAGATCACTTCGAAAATTTAGCCCATAGGACTGTTCGAACTATGACAAAAGTACTAAAAAACCTAAACACTACTTGATTAAGCTACTTGCTCTCCTACTTAGAGCTCATGGGTCTTTGAACATGACCCGGGTCCATTAAACATGACCCGAAAGCCCATAAGGGCCCAAACAAATGGGTATAAATACCCAACCACCTGCATTAAGTGTGGGTAATGAGAATTAACTGCAACCAGCCAGCTTAATTATCTCTCTACTCTCTACTCTAAACATTAAATATCCCCATACCACTATAAAATACCAAACAAGTTACGAAGCCTACCCTCAGGCGATAATTATCCGCACCATATATATATATATATATATATATTCTTAGGTTCATAACCAAATAACATCAACTGACAGAGTAATTTTTCTTCATCGGTCTTGAGTCTACAGATTGCGAATGACCGTCAAAGTATAAAATCGGTTTATGGTTGTGTTTTCCATATAGAACGATCAATAGCAAATAAGAACCTAGTATATCGACGGGAAATACTTTAAATGGAAGGAAAATATAAACATTATCTATTTATATTAAAATTATTCGATTGTTTCAAAAACAATATATAATTTTTTTAGTTTTTTTAATTTTTTTTTTAATTTTTTACTCTTGTGTATTAATTTTCAAATTTAAGCTCCACTATATAATAAAATCTTAAATATATTATCCTTCTAATTTTGATAAATATAGATATTTTATTTTTGATTCTGGATTCCAATTTGTATATATATATATAACTATAATATGATGTAAGTCACATTTTAAATAAATTACCAAAAATATCGAGCTATATGTCGAGCAACTTTCAATATTGTCGTCTAGAGTCAAAAGAAATTATATGTTTCTTTTGATACTGAAATTCATAAATTAAAAGGAGATGATGTTAGTAGAGACAATGATACCAGAGACAATGATACCAGAGACAAAACCAATCTTGATGATACAATCAAGAAAACAACCCATTGACACTTAAACTAAGATCCTTTTTCATTATTTTGGAGGAATGTCTTCTCAAATATTAACTACTTATAAATTTTTCTGGTTAGCATCCGGTGCATACCATTATCTTGTATTTTTGTATTTATTATAAACTCTGCCTTGACTGTAATCTATTATTATCTTTATATTTTATGTTCTTCTTTATGATTTTTTAATTGTTTGTTTAATATATTACTTATTTTTTATATCACTTTCCCATATTCAATTTTTTTTTAAAAGTTATGATTTTAAACTTTCTTTCCATTAAATTATCTGTTGTTATTTTTACTTACCATTCATTTATAACTTAGAGTTGTTTCTTATACTTTTCAGTTCGACTTAACTTATAGTTACATTCTCTTTATTTTTTTATGCATGACCATTTATACTTCAATTATATACGTTTGGTTTACAACCTTAATCAATATTAAGACACTTACAACCATACCATTGCTCTTACGTTTTTCATCTCGACTTGACTTATAGTCATATTCGCGTTAATTGAATGTGTGACCTCTTACACTTTTTCCAGCTAGGTTTAGCTTTAGCAATTTTCTCTTATTGTTTATAATCTTACTATACGTTTTTAGTACATGAAACCTTTTATTCATGATAATTTCTGGATTATATCGTTCATTAAAACTGATCATTATCATATCTTACAATTATGTCAGTAAATTATATTTTCTAACCTACACTTTATCTCTACACAAATTCAAATGATGAATATTCCAAAGATACTTCATTGAATTTCCTTCCATATCCATCAATCTATAAACTCCCTTATGTCCCTTAGAAATTAACCTGAAAGGTTTATCCTAGTTATGAGTCAATTTCCCGGTGTTTTTATCCGTCATTCCCTAGAATAATTTTCTTAACACCAAATTTTCTTTTTAAATACTTCTGTCTTTCAACTTTGTGTCATATCGACTCTCTATTGAAGTTCTATAATTCTCTACTCTAACTTGAGATTTCATCATATTATATTAAATCAACATCAATTTGTTTCTATTTATAATTATCTTATAACGAATAATTATTTACCACGTGACTTGGAATCACAATTTCCACCAGAACGACTGCTTCTATTCCATAAACCAAAGCAATCGAAATTTCGTTTGTTGCAACTTCAGAAGTTATTATATACGCCCATAAAACTTCATTTTAAAATTTGTCTATTTTCCCTTACCCAATTCTAAGTTGATTTTATCACATACAAAATGATTCTATTTGTAACCTATATATGCCCATTTTCTTGTGGATAATATGAAGTAGAAAAATGTTGATGTATCCCATATTATCTTTAAAATGAATACAACTTCTTTCTTTCATAACCATCGTAACAAAGGATAACATACTTTACAACACACAATCGTATGAGTTTGAGATTTGTCTGACGACAAAATTTCATCTTTAAAAAATAGTAGATATTATCGTCTCCATTTATTATCATCATCTCCCCATTAGTATTTATATTTTTTAGTAATTTCAAATACTTACAGTACCTGTTGTATTATCACCAACGTGTTATCGTCTATACTACAAAATCTTGCTAAAACAATCTACAGATTTATTTTATATTCTTGGAACTTTTTCATTTATTATATTCTCAAAATTTATTTCCATTTCATTTACTGCTTCTAAATATTTCCTCATATTTTTTTTATTTTTTTTCAAAATTTCCTTTAAAATTACAAACCACTAACTGCGAATCAAATTAAACATGAAGGAATTTTATCTCATAAATATTAGTTAATCACATTCTAGCCAACAAAGCTTCATACTCTGCTTCATTATTAGTAGCGAGAAACGTAAATTTAATAACTTGCTTAATTTAATCTATCCCTAGAACTGATACCATAATGCCAGCCCCACCACCATTTAAACCATAAAATCCATCAGCTCGAATAATAAATTCTTCATCATTCAAATTATTTTCCGTCGATTCACATTCTTTTATCTCTCTTATTGAAACTCATTAATAAATTTAACCATCGTTTGTACTTTAATTATTTTTCTTGGTTCATATAGAATTTTATATTCACCCAAATCAATTGACCACCTTGTTAACCTTTTAGATACATCTATTTTTTCTGAGAATGCTTTTTAACGAGAAACAAATCTAACAATAATGACAAGAGCTTGAAAATACGCCCACGTTTTTCTTGAAGAAATAACTAATCCAAGAGCTAACATTTCTAAATTTAAGTACTTAGTTTCTAAATTAACCAATGTATTACTTACATAATTAATTAGTTTATGAATTCCATCATCTTCTCTTGCTACTATCAATTAATTTAGACACTGCTAGATACAAAAACAAAGGTTCTCATTCTTTTTGTGTTGTCAAATTATCAAGTGAACTCAAATATTTCTTTAAATCATTAAATAATTTTGTGAAATCCTCCTTTGAAGAAAATCTCTTAGCTCCTCTTAAAATATCAAAAAATAAATGTGCTTTATTTGTCACCCTTGAAATAAATCTTGATAAAGCAGCTAATCTTCCCTTCAGCTTTTGTGCTTCTTTGATTTATTTTGGCAGATACATTGTTAATAATGCTTTCAATTGGCTAGGATCAACTTTGATTCCCTTTTATTTATCACCAAACCAAGAAACTTTCCGGACTTTACCCCAAAAGAACATTTCAAAGGATTTAATTATATATTGTACTTTCTTAAATTCTCGAAAGTTTCAAATAATGTTGTTATACACTCACTTGTCTCATTGATTTATTATCATAATATCTATATAACATTCCAAATTTGT